>JAQGAP010001108.1:0-22934 GCA_034697805.1 Orchesella bifasciata | reverse complement strand
ATCAAAATCTCGTATTGGTACTTTCAGTTACGTCTTACGACTGCACGTCAGGCTTTATAAGCCAAAGAACTGAAAAAATTGTAATTACATTACAATGAAGAGTTTCTCTTCCAAGGACTTTGCGATTGAAATATGAAAGACATTATGTGGAAATTGCGGTTAGATAAATATTTTTTGTAATGCAATACAGCGTCTTTTGTGACATACACATGGTTAAAAGTTCGGATATGAGAATCATTATTTTGTATTGAACTGAAAGAGATAATGTAGAAATGATGATGAGTGGTGCCATAAACATAACAGTTGACCACAACTGGATGTTGTGGTTTGATTAATGTCAGATCTTTAGAAATTTGCAAAAACAATTCCACGTACAGGCACCAAATCAACGAATATTGCAAATCACATTTATTCAGATTACGGCAAAAACCGGAAGTCTCTTTGAGATTTGAGTAACAGCTAAGAAAAATGCAACCAAACGAATTCATCACTACGTTATCTTAGTTTATAGTGAAATATGCAGTCATTGTGGGATTGAAGCAATGTAATTAATTTAATGTACAGTTTTTATTAAAATGAATTTTTACCCCTCTAACAAAAAGTGTGGTTTTATGTGTAGTGTTTCAACTTCTCATATATTATATCTTGTAAAACTAAATGTTTATTGTAAACTAATGTATATGGGCTGAATAGTTACTGATTTGAAATTGAAAAGTATTATGCAATGGTACATATGGACTTGAAGTATGTCAAGCATTGGCAGTACATAGTTTGTGACGAATTGCATGAAACTTTTAACATAATTAGAAGGCTAAGTCCTGAAAAGGAAAAATCAGTGCATCCGCAGATATGCATTGTTACTGCGTAAACATTTTTTTTGCAATTCTCTCAAATATCTTGACGTAAGCATATGATAACAAAACACCCTATTTTCTAAACATCACAATTAAATAAAACGTCAGAATTTGATCGTAATATCGGCAAATTTTAAAATGACACAAATTTTGGAAGGAACGTATTTTGTCCTTTATACTCGAAAATTGTATGTCATTTAATTTTAATTGTTGTTGTTGACGAGGGCCAAAGCAGCAGTCCAGTTTACAATACAATCCGCGATATCAAAAGTGGTGAACTGGTCAACATTTGGATGGGTCCAAGGCTGTAGCCAATTCTTGTACATGCCTTCAGCAGCAATCGTTCCATTTTCCGGAACATGCAACCTTTCAAAAAACTTTTCTTTCAGAGAAACAAACCTTTCTCCATTCCTGTTAGGCACAGCAGCCAGTGGAAAGTGGAGAAAGTCGTAACCCACACAAACGGCAAAAATGAACGGGCTCGCGTAATAGCTCATTGTTGGAATAAGCCCATATAGGGAGATCGTTGCGTAGCCACAAGCAGCCCCCAAAATCATTCCCAACACGAAAATACCCAATACGAAATTTGCCAAAACTCCGTTTCCCACTCGGATGAGAAGTTGAGTAATGCGAAAACCTTTTGAAATTCACTGAGGTCCCCTGTAGCTCCGAACTTCTTAACAAGGTAAGAAGAGAGACGGCCAATTCCGTCCAAGTTTATTGTTGCAAAAAGCATCACATTCAGAACGAGCCCAGCCCCATAAAACGTTGTAGTGTAGTAGGTCACGAAAGTTAAAGCAAACACGCGTACAATATTTTCATTCAAAGGATGCTTTCCTTGTTTTGGTGGAGGAACGAGATTTAAAAGTTCTCCGAGTTGAAATCCAGCGTCCAAGTGATGGTTCTCCATTGTCCAGTAAGATATTAGACCCACAGCTGTCACGGTAAGCACAACGGTGTATAGAAAACTTTCCAAAAAATCCGTGGTGCTGAGTGTTCGCATATTTGACCAAAGTAGTCGAAATAAGGAGAAAATAAAATCATACAGTATACTAAATGCCATAAGATATCGGTATCGCCTTGTACTTTTTCTTTTGTAATGCGGATTTTCTGAGACTTTTAGCGTCCCTGGATGAATGTAATATGGCAGAGGGACGATTTTTTGGAGGAAGAAGTGCACACTCAGTGCCCCCACGGATAGAGACATGATATTTGGCTCAGATACCAAAATATTCCAAACTGATGGATAAGCTTTTGAAAATGGGAAGGGAACGTAGCGATATAATTTAAGGAAATGGTAGTAATTTCTGGAGAACGTAATAGACGTTGAGGTCGCCGATTGTTAAGGTCGTTCTGCAATGAACCCCAAGCCGAGTTTGACGAGAAATGCAATAATAAATATTCTTTTCTTTAATCAAATCACTTAATTTGAGTTGAAGTGGTCTTGATTTCAACAAATTAAATTGGCTTTGGATTACCCATCCAGCCAACACTGTTTCAAGATGGTATAAACCTCACATTCAATTTCCGTATTTACCATTAAATTTGACAATTGACAACAAAAAGCTTGAAATCCCATTCACATATGCATGTTCAAACACATTCGATTTTTAAAGTTGTTTTCGCTGTGCAATATTCGAAGACATTTCAACAATTCATTTGGTTACTTTCTGCTTTGAAACACTTGATCATTTTCGCATACTTTAGATACTTCTCAAGAAAAACAACGAAATTGTTTACGGAAATACGACCAACTAACTCGATGACTGAGATATTTAACTTAATTAAAAACAGGGAATAACCAGACATGAAACTGTATTGGACAAGGAAATAAATGTAACAAAACCTATTGAGCAAATTAGCAGTACTCTTTATTAGCTATAAACATTAAAAAGTCCGATGTAAATTGCTGATGGTCATGTGAATTACATTATATTGCAGTTGCACCTGCATAAATGGAATGATGTAGATATTTTATGTCTGTTGTTTCTTTATATAGTAACTTAATAGAAAGAAATAAAACAAATTTTGTAGCATGAAAAAAACCAATTTGATTCTATATTGACAATTTAATTGGTAGATACTTATGCTGATATATTGTACTCAAATTGTACAGCCTTTTAATTAGGAAACACATTATCTTAACATAACCAAGATATTTTCTTACCATAAAATAGCAGTATTCTCACCTTTCCTCTTCCAAGCAGGCACTAATGATTCGGTAGAGTAATAATTTAACTTTCCGCAAGTCTTGACAACTTTTAGGCGCCCGTCTGTGACATTCGAATACACCCCTGGGAAATCCCTTCCGAATTGCACCACTCATTTTATTTTTTTATACGTTTTAAACTAAGAAATAAATCGTTATAGTCAATAGTTAAGAAGTACTTCGTATTAATATTATCCTTTTGGTAGCAAATTTCTGAGTACGCGTACTATCGCGATCGTAATAATAATGCATTGAAAGTTCCAAGATAAATATTGGAATACCTAATGAGTTCAAAACCAGCCATACTATGAACATTGGCGAAATGCGATAAATTTCAATATAATTTGGTGGTTCTAGCTCATTTGCAGAGGAATACTCTTTAAATAGTTTTCCACGCATCGCATTCCCCCAACGGGCCCAGTTATCCCAAATTGCTGGTAACCCAGCCTGTGTCATTCGCTGATTGGTTTCGGTGATCCAATGACCATTTATGGTGTATGTGAACCAGTGCCAGAGTCGTTGTTTGAATGTTTGCTTGAGGGAATAGCATCGATAGTCGTTATTTTTAGAAAATTTCTTTATCATTAATGTTAACTTTAAAGGTGAGTACACGTCCCAAGACTCATATTCCGTCCCCAACTTCACCCCGTCATTTGTCAGCTTGTCATTCAAATACCTAACTATATTGAGACCCTTTTCTATAGTCGTACCATTACGCTCATACGCATGAAAGCTACCATTGAGCCTTTCACTTAAATTCAGCATTTTAAAGTCTTGCCCGTACTCAACTAATGGGGTCGTTTTGCGTGTGTTTGGATCCCATAAAATTTTATAGTTTTGATTGAGAAATTCCTTAACAGTTTCAATTGGCTTTGGTGGCAGTGCCACAATCACATAGCTGGTCATTTCGTTTCCATACAAATTACAGAAAATCATACCCATGACTGCTGTGAACATTGTAAAATAGCCTGCAGCTGTTGGAGATGCCTCAGATTGTCCAAGAATTGTAATTATGAAAGTCAACAACCCCCCAAATAATTTAGCTGGGTGGAAGCTCCTAGCAAATAAGAAAGTTCCTGTAAGAATCCAAAGAGTTGACACTTTCCAAATATCAACGGGAAAAGGTCTTGTCCACATGGAAAAATGATTGAGTCGGCTGATACTACATGCAATATTGCAATTTCCTGGTGGCAAATGATTTGAATGGAAAACGCAGCATGTATTGATAAGGTGGGAGTGGGTTGTAACTGAGTAAAGTTGCAGTTGTTTTGATGATCTGTCCGTTTAATGAAAAATCAAGGTAACGGGCACGTTTCAGATCGCGGCTCCCAATCAGTGCAAGACTGAAGTTATGATTAAGGGAAAGATGAATAACTGACATGAGATCGTTGAAACAGAAGTAAAGCAGTCGATACTCCTTACGGTGACAGAAGTAGGGATTGTTGGGATTATTCTCAATGTACTTCCCTACGTTCTCGATCACAGTTGTAATTCCTCCTCCGTTTAGTTTTCCGTAATGAGTGTGATGGAATTTAATAATGTTAGACATCGAGTGAATGAACTTGGGTGTTATTGATACGGTTTTAGTGTCACATAACCGGTTGCATACAATGGTAATGGTGGCATTCGAGTTCGGTGTGATAACACAAGGTAGGTTTAGGATAACCTTCCCAGCAGGAATGTTAGCGGAGGCATCGGAATGTTTCCAGTGCTGTGAAACAATTTCTGGATGAAGGAAATTCTTTCGCGAGATGAAAATGTATAGGGTGTAAGGGCCCATGGAAAAATCAATGAAGTTTCGAATAGGTATTATCGCAATACCTTTTGGTGTCTTTTTTAATATTGAAGGGTGGTATGGAGAGATTACTATGTTGTTTTCTTCGGCAAGCCTTTTAGATCTTCTCCTTGGAACGATGGGTTCAACTTCGAAGTCTGATGCGTATAGCACCAGTCTCAAAAACGGTACTTCCAGTATGTTCGGAGAGGGAATATTGTTCTGAGAAACGCAATTTCCTAGAATTTTGGTAGGTTGTATTAGGTACACCACGTATTTTTCAGGGGTAGCAGAGAGAAACGACAAAACGCTTGTTATCTCAATGCTCAAAATTTCATTCAACAAGCAAAACGTAATCCATATTGAGCTCCACATTGTTAAACTAATTGTGTTTAACCCTTGAATTGAAGACACTTGTTCGTACTCACAAACCTCTTACTGGACTATTTAGCCTTTCACTGCAGTTTTTACTTTATATACGAATTTGATAATCCTTAGCTTCTCACATGAATAATTATTACGACAGAAACATTTTGCAATCTATGATCTTGTTAAATTATGATGCGTGTCCATATTATTTTCCCAGTTAATGACATAAAGTTTTTGAAAAGTGTTTATTACAAAGTGAAGAGGGGTTGAAACAAATAAATTGTATGTATGCCATATACCATTATACCATCATCAACTTTAATCGTACTTCTTTCGTGGTCATCGGTCATACTGCTGTAATTTTTGTTTGTCAATTTCTCTAAGATTAAGAAATAATTCCATCACGTTGGATGGTCTTATGGAATCAACTTTTCCATAATAAATATAGAGTCAAGCTTCGGGAGAAGTATATAATAGACCAACACATGTATTATTCGAGTAACCCACACTTATTGTTTGTGAATTTTAAAAAACGACTAGTGTCCAAACTTCTTTAAAAGTTTGTAGCTTAACTTGTAGTTCCTTGCAATTTCAGTATTAAGTATTCATATAAATATGTATGTATTGCTTAAACTTTAATAACACATGTATCTAACTCAGCTTTTATGATCAATAATGCTCATACTAATGCCGACTAACACTGTAAAAGTGAAACATAATAAAATTGTGATGAGTGAAAAGCGGATTCACTCCATGAATGCTGACATGATTAGATGTAAAAATGCAAACGTTACTTTTATTGTAGCTCACTCTAAAAACATTACACTTACATGACATTATTTATTTACTTCAATAGACCAAATAGTATTAAGTAACAGACCCCAAACCCTTAACTAATAGAAAATACTACATCCTTTACAACTGCAAATATATTGTCAGAAAAACTCATCAAAAAGCGGAATCCAATACGCAACAAACGTTTCAGAAACATTGCAACTTCATTCCAAACTAAATAACTTTTTAACCTGTGTTACAAGCTAGGAATTTTTCCAGTAAAATTTCATCAGGTGCTACAGTACTAGTAAATGTTTGAATTTGAACATACGCTTTGAGCAGCTTAATTCTCAAGAAAATGTGTTGCTATCAAATTAGCTTTAGTATACTTTTACCATTTATTTTATTATGACCATCAGAACATATAACCGCTTATATAACAGCGCAGTTGTATTGCCACTGTCCTTCATTGGTATTGTCAATCTCTTCCTTTGTTTCAGTGATTGTATTATCAGGATTGAGCATCAGTACGATTTTTTCTGCCTTGGATTTTGGAGTAGCAGCCAAAACTACTTCCCAAGTATTTTCGTTAAGACGTTTGACCGTATCCCGTCTATATACCAGCAAGTAGCCGCATACTCTTTCAATGACAAGTACATAAAGCCGCTGCAAAATGGGCCAAGTTGTGTATTCGTTCTCGATTCCAATTTCTTCGGCCAGTTTCCAAAAGTGGGGCCAGGATTCGGTTCCAAAAGATTCCCCAACTTGGAGCCATAACGTGTAGGATAAACCCTTGCTCTTCTTTTTTGCTTCATCTGCTTGGAGTTCCGCTTCCATTTCGTCGTATGATGGTAATTTGGTTTTCCCCTCTAGATAGCTAACAAAATACCTCACTTGAATTTCCACTACGACAAACTCTGCAGATCTGTAGCACAAGTTAAAAATTGCGAGGGTAGGTCGCTTTGTAAAAATTGCCATGTTATGCAAGTGTGGAACATATTTGTCCTTTACAACAGTGACTCCACAGGACTCATTGAGAAATGGAAATTTTATCCCAAATCCGGTGCAAAGTATGATCGCATCACAGTCAATAATTTCATCTTCTTCTGTAATGACTCCCTTTTCCGTAATGCGTTTTACAGCTTTTGTCTCCCGACAGTTGTTTGGAATTATCCCAAAGTTGAATCCATTCGGAAACCTATGACATATGGTGATCTTCTCTGCAGTTTCTGACAACTGCAGCATTAAATCCGCTGATGAGAAACCGAATCCAATCAGAACAACGTGCTTGCCCTTGAAATCTTGTGCACTTTTGTAGTACTTTGAGTGAAATATTGGGCCCTGGAACGATTCCTGTCCTTCGATTGGAGACACATAAGGGTAAGAATTCTTCCCAACGCAAACCATCACAGCATCATAAATATCCGTAGAGAAAGTGTCTGTTTTCAGGTTGTGAGTTTCCACAACCCACTTTCCAGGCTGTCCCTCTGGAGCGTTGGGATTGTCTGGACGAATGTCCACAACGGAAGTGTTGAGTTGGATGTTGGGCCACAAGTTGAAGCGTTTGGCGTAGCTCTGCATGTATTCATAAACTCTTGGTTGGGGTGCGAAGGTGGGAACATCATCAGAATATTTATGATCCAAGAACTCCATCAACAGATATGTTCCATTACAACTAAATATGCATGAAACCATAAATTAATTAGGTTCACTTTGACTGATAATTTTTTTGATTAGCTTATTATTTGATATCTACATGAACTTACTTTAGGTTATCATACATCGTAGTGGTATTCTCGGGATCTGGCGATGTTCCATTCATATTTCGGGGTGAGGCAGAGAATTCTTTGACTTCTTTGTAGTACCAAAGACCTCCAATATCATCCTTTTGTTCAATAAGTGTTCCTGTTAGCAAAGGACTCTCTAAGACACGCCGCAACGATACAAGCCCACTTTGACCACCGCCTACAATGCAAACCTTTTTCTTTTCTGATGAATTACTCTCCATTTTCAAATAGTCTTCTAATCTTGGTATTTTGTTCTGTAGTTATTAGTTAGGAAAATCAAAATCAGTGTTACAAAATTTGTCTAGTTTGATGCCAATAAAACTGCAACTTCAACCTTGCTCCAACACCAAATGAAGTCAATTTGGCTGGCTTCAGGAAAGAAATGATATTGGGGAGGACGTAAAGAAGCATTGGTATTACACGTGGTAGCTAACAAATGCTTGAACTGGTCTTAAGTTGCTGACCTTCAAGTTGTATCATTAAAATGAATCTTGCAGATGCACTTTTATCTATCAGCTTACATTGACCTCCGTGTGTAAGACTTCTCCCTAATCCTATTACGGATAGTATACCTTAGGTTTACTATACAAAATGCTAAAATATATAAAAATTACTCCCATTTTCTTCCAAAAAATGACATATAGTAAGGTTAACATGAAAAGCTACGTCAATGCAGTATGCATGCATGCAGTTCGTGACTCCTCTAAGTTTCATTTCATCAGATTACACAGGCGTACACTTGATTAGGTCCATTAACGGTCTCAGATTGGCAAAACGGAAAGACCACATTTCGTTGGAGCTGATGCAAATGTAAGTTAACACATGGCTGCAAAGGAAATATTATAAGGGATAACATGGTGACCGTGTGACCTGCATTCCGTGAGGCTTTAAATTCGAAGAAAATGTTGGTTTTTAAAGCTCAAGTAATGATGATATATAGTCCTCTTTCAGAAATGGATCCATCGTCAGCGCGTCAATTGTATCCACTTCAGATATTTTAAAAGAATATCATTGTCAATTTGGCTTGATTCGAAAAAGTCACGTCAATAAACGTATGTAACGTGAAAGAATATGAGAAATGGGGGATTAAATGTGGAAATTTCAATTTATACAATTGCATTACGCTTAACCTCATTTGTAATTTCTTCCATTGCGAAGCAGTGACCTTCATCAATCTGTTGGAAGCCGTATTATACACGTATCTGTAGAATATGCATGCATTATCGGTTACGAACCCATGTTTCATTTGATTCTTTACCTGGCAATAAGAACTAGGCATATAATAAATTTTGATATAAAGTAAATTTTAACATGAAAATAAAAAGGTTTTAAACGCAAAGTGATGCCATGAATCATTCTGTTTAATTGTTGCATATATAGTAAATCTTTTATTTTATTATGTCTCTACATTATCTCCATTAATTTTAATGCACTATTTCATGCGTTCAAACTGATATACGTATATGTTCGAGTAGTAATGTCACTAAGCTAAAGGTTAATTAACATGCAATTTATGGTTTACTTCACTCAAACAACATCTAAGCTGCGTTGCACTCAATTGAAATGATATGCTGAAAGATCAATTTATCCCATGAATACTCAGCGCAAATGTAAAGATGAAATATATATTTGCATTGCATTAAAAAACTTCTCTTCCTCAATCTCAATTGTCAGGGTTGAGGATTAACACGATTCTTTTTGCCGTGGACTTTGGATTAGCAGCCAAAACTAATTCTCAAGTATTCTTGTTGACACGTTTAACCGTATCCTGTTTGAATACCACTAATGATTCACTTATGAAATCTAGCAACGAGAATGTAGCCGTCTGTTGCAACACGGGCCAGTTGTGTATTCTTACTTTAAATTGATGCTATATTGCAATTTCCTGGTGGCATCCAAATGATTTGAATGGAAAACACAGTATGTATTGATACGGTGGAAGTGTGTTGTAACTGAGTAAAGTTGCAGTTGTTTTGATGATCTGTCCGTTTAATAAAAAATCAAGGTAACTGGCACGTTTCAGATCGCGGCTCCCAATCAGTGCCAGACTGAAGTTATGATTATTCGATTTCGGTGGGATAACACAAGGTAAGTTCAGGGTAACCCTCCCAGCAGGAATGTTAGCGGAGGCATCTGAATATGTCCAGTGCTGAGAAACATTTTCTGGATGAAGGAAATCTTTGCGCGAGAAGAAAATGTAAAGGGTGTGAGGGCCCATGGAAAAATCAATAAAGTTTCGAATTAGTATTAGTGGAATTCCTTTTGTTGCCTTTTTAAATTTTCAAGGCCGGTATGGAGAGACTACTATGTTGTTATCGTCAGCAAGCCTTTTACAACTTCTCCTTAGAACAATTGGATCAATTTCAAAGTCTGATGCGTATAGCACCAGTCTCAAAAACGGTACTTCCAGTATGTTCGGAGAGGGAATATTGTTCTGAGAAACGCAATTTCCTAGAATTTTGGTAGGTTGTATTAGGTACACCACTTATGCGTATGCTTACCACCATGTCCTCTCAAACCGATAATTTCGCATATAAAACGCTTATTATCTCAATGCTCAAAATTTCATTCAACAAGCAAAATTGATGTCTGGTGATTTGAAAGGAATAATTTGGTCTCATCCTTCTTTGTCTGTATTTTAATATGCAATTCTTTCATTTATTTCAAATTTCACGTTATTGTAATTTTCTGCAAAAATCCAATAATTTAAAAAGTGAAGAGCAGTGGTTATCCTTAAAAAATTACACGGGCAAAGCATATATATACACCATTGTTTAATTGGAGATAATTTATCATGAAGTTTAGACCCAAATATATTTTCAAAAAACAAAAACTTCTACAGTTGTGATTCTGATTGTTTTCATAAAACGCTTGGATTTCATTTTTTATTCCATGCTTAACCACGCCTACCTGAGCATCCAAAACAACTGCATGTTTTCCCTTGACAGTATCCTCCTTTGTGATTACTTGAAGTGCACAAATCATTGCACCAACTCGAATCAGAAAGTTGACACGGATCTGAGATCCTTGCATTGTAACCACATTCTACACAAAAGAAATAAATTTGCCAAAACTTATGGATGAGAATAATGGATGAGAAAGTGTTTTATATAAGTTGATTCAACTTATAAATTACCTCGTCGTTGAGCCAAAGTTCCTGCAGAATATTCCGAAATAATCATTGCAGTGATAAACAATGCAACCAGGGAAGCGGACGCTTGATTTTTCTCAGAAATCATCTTGACCTGTCAAGTTATCTATTGAGATAGATTCTAATATGATTCGGACCAGCAGGGTATTATTTAACACGTTTGACTCTTGCAGTTAAGAGCATTCTGATTGAAGAGATGCGTGCTTTTACTTTTATATTTAACTTGGATTGCTATCAGAAACCGAATAAAAATTTGGTGTAAACAGGTCAACCCGCAATTAGTTTACATAAGGAAAAAGCATAACAGCGGAAACACAAATTATTTGAAAAACTTGTGAAAAATTCAATAAACAAATGTATCATGCTACGGCAATTTAAATTTTCCCTTAAGATTTATTCATATATCAACAATTGGGTTTGCATGTCATCCAAAAGAGCCACAGACATCCTGCTTCCACTGATCTATATTTTATAGTGTAGGAAACAGAAGTTAAGGAATTTTGATAGTGTGTTACGAGATCAATTCAGAACCGCAACCACCACCTCATATGTCAAATAAGCACATTTTTGTTTATATAGTTTACAATTGAAATAGATTATAGTAATCCGATTTATTCACATATTTATATACTTTTGTTGCCCCAACTACCGGCATAATTCATGTTTTAATGCACTCAAAAGGACTTCCTTTGTTTTACAAATGCAAAAGAAAAGACATGCCGTTTTACAAAAAGTCGTCTCACGACTGTCACCATTTTAGTATCTCACCGTCGATATGCAATTTTTTAAATTAATTTTATATCATTATAATTTAGGTACAAAACCACAAGTTAATGAATTAAAATATTATCGGCTGTTTGATGCAACGGTAGTCTTAAATTCATTTTCTATCCTATCATATTAATTATTGTGGAAAGATACGTTTCTTTGACTCTTTGTTGCGTTTATGCAAAGCCTGCTCTATATTTTCCTTACTTAGCAGATTTAAATTGTTATTCAACATTTTAATTTCATTAATAAGCTAAGTGCATTACCTTAACTTGTTCATGCCTTGAACAGCAAACCGCAGGGACAACTACAACAGAGACAACAGCATTGCTGATTGTCGCTGCAAGAACTACCGGGAAAGTATTTGCTTCCTGTCCTATTTTATATAATGTTAGTAAATTAATACAGCTCATTGAGCTATTCGGGATTCACTTTTTGTGTCAATTTCAATTTTCTGGAAGGTAAGGTCACATTTTAAAACTTATTAGCATAATGCCACATTAAAAGTTGAAGAGCCAATTTCACAGATTTCTGCCACTGCGACATAACAACGTATCATTACGAAAAACTAACTGTGATGGAATCATAAAATTGAGAGCCTTCATATAAGATGACAGTACAGTGTTGTGACACCACAAAGACTAAGCGTACGATGCAATTTATAGTTATAAATATCAAGAATAAATACTAATGCTTTTGTCACAGGACAGTCTATTAGAGGCTTTTATTTTCCGGAAACAACCAAACTGAATCTATTATATTTATAAAGTTTCGCTTACATCAATTTTTATTTTGCAAAATATTGTCTTTAAATTAAGTACTGTTGGTTACCAGCAAAGGGAGATAACAGTAGATATAAAATTAAGTCATAGTTATGCACTATTTAGGTTGCTTTAAGAAGTAAAATGGTATCCATAACACGCTCGCAAATCGATTCAAGATACACCGTTTTAAACTCTTGATTTAGCTCACGATACGAACCAAACAAAAACGCCATTGGTCGAAGAGACCTTAAAGTCTTCCGATGGTATCTGCTCCCATCGTTTCCACCCAGTTGTAACTTCCACTGATGAATCATAGAAGCACTAAAACTGTGCAATTGTGTGAGCAATGGCAGCGTAAAATAAATCGTAATCAAACATATTGCCACTGTTGCCGGAAATAACCAATATAGTTCGTCAGGCAGTACGTGAAACCCCATAATAGTTACAGCAACAGACAAAGATAAACTACCGTAGCCAGCAGACATTGATAAAAGTAGTAGGAGAGAGGTGGTTTGAAGCCCAGTTGCATGAAAAATCTGCAGCGCTTTGTAATTCTTCATAGCAAGGTTAAGATTACTTTGACCCAATATATGGATTCTAGTTAGAAGCGTTTTTATGTTGATAGCAACTGGTATGCTAATTGTTGAAAGTAATGAGAGTATACGACATATTTCTAGTCCTAGTATCCAAATGTAAGCCGATAAACAAATAAAATACAATGGGGAATCATAAAAGAGCATATAGTCTTCATATGGGTAAAAATAATTCAGGAAAAGATAGACCGGATCCACCCTCGCATTGGTCCACGTCAAGTATCCGAATATTAACAGCAAAAATACCGGAACTCCAGCAAAGAAAACGGGTAGCAAGTGTAGGATGATACCGACATAATCGATTTGTTTGGACCCGAACAGTTTTTTTGCGTCTGAAAAATTGAATACTAACATTGGTATCTTTTTAAGTTTTTGCAATTTAAATTTTAAAAAGTTTAAAATACCGTTACATAAAGCAAAACCTGGAGTAACTTTCTTCCTCCCATTCATTTTATTCAAATTAGAGATGTCAAATTGAGATAGAAGGAGATTGTATAGAAAACTATTCCTGTTCCATTGGAATCAAGAATGAGACACAAGTTGACTCCGACGCAGTAAAGACTTAGCAAGGTGAATAGAAGGGTTATTACCCAATTCAGCAAAGTATTACACTCGGGACGGTGGAGTCCTACTGTCAACAAAAATGAGTTGAGTGCAAGTAAAACAAATTGAGGAAGGAGTCCACCAAGGTACCAACGCTTGCAGTGTATAGGTTTTGGATCCGTTTCATACCGCAACGTTTTTGAGTTCCAACCGAAGTAGTACTTCAAGTAAGGACCACGAGTGAAAATAAGCTGATTTAGCTGGAATGACTGAAGTTGCATAGCCAGAGCCATAACAACTTTTTAGATTTAATAGAGTATGAAAACCTGCGAAAAATCTAGCAATTTAGTAATTTCTGTCGGTTCTGTCAGAAATTTACTGGTGTATAAATCAGTGAATTAACTGTTTGGCTGTATTTGAAAAATATAGTTTTTCGTTTTGCGGAAAGGCTAAATTGCTTCCATGCACATAGTAACATACTAATTCCAGGCAAACGCTTGAATTTTACCTTTACTGGATTTAAATCAATTTAATAGGTTCATGTAAAATATAATTCGGAAACTTGTTTTTAAGGTTAGGTATAGAAATTAATTATTTGCTGCTGCCAGAGCTCTGTTATCATCAGCTCAAAATTCATGAAGTCGGAATATGAATTTAAATAGTACCTAACCAAACATTCTAAGATGTATATAATATCTATTGTTTATTTGATGATATTATATTTTATATTGATATATAATTTGAGCTGTATATAAGTTTTCATAAGCGATGGCTATAAACTATGCATAAGTCGAATGGATTTGAAAATAACTAAATTACTATCAAGCAGAATATTATAAAGTTTTGGTGGTCGAGGCCTGGCTTATATTTTGAATACAACATTATATGAAATATGGTTTTTAGTGCTTCTAGATATTTTAAATCTCAACGATTTTCTATTTACATTTTCTGTAGCAATAAATAAGCTTTGATAACTTGTGCGATTTTTTTTGCAATTTATTTTGTATGTTAAAGCTTCGTTGCTAAATTATACTTTTAATTAAAATAGTATCAGATAAATTTCAAGAGACAATTTGTTTGCTTTACTGAGCCAAGTTCCTGCAGAATATTCCAAAATAAACATTGCAATCAAAGTAGCAGACGCTTGATAGTTCTTAGAAATCATCGTGAACTGATTAAGAACTCTTTTGGAACAGATTCTGATAGGATTCCAGCAGAGTATTGGTGATCGTGGTTGACCCTTAAAGCTATAAACAGTCTCATTAAACAAAATTGTGACTTGCTTTTATTTTTCACTTGGACTGCTATCAGAAATGGGATCAAAATTTAGTACATCAGGTCAATCGACAATGAATTTGCATAATGAAAAGTGTAAAACCACAGAAACACAATATATTTAAATAACTTAAGTCATTTTAGTGAAAAAAGATTTATTTGTATATCAACAATTGGATTTTTATTGCAGGCCACGGCGCCACCCACAGCCACTACCGCTGATCTATATTTTCAAGTGAAGGAAACAGAAGTTTAGTAATTTTGGTAGAGTATATTAAGAGATCAATTCAAAACCGCAACCACCTCCTCATAGGTTAGATTGACGCATTTATTCTTGCTCATAGTGTACAAAGTAAATAGATTGTAGTAATCCGCTTTAATTGGCTTTAAATAGTACTTCAACATATACAGAACATTTTATATGGTAACAATGGGTATTTAATTATTTAATTTTAATTATTTAGGTTTTCGCTTCATTTCTATTGCAGACAACATAACACCTTTCAAGGCAGCACCAAATGCGAATACCTCCTCTGATTCAATACCAAGCTCACAACTGGCCACAATTGCATTTATTCCTTTGAAATTGTCCATTATTGTTTTCTGCACAATAGGTATCTCACTGTAGTTTCCGGCAAGCACAACATCAATAATTCCTTTTGTTTCAACATTTTTATTTTCGACTTTCCCACTAATTGCATCGTTAATTTTCCTAAACTGCTCAGCATTTAATTTTTCAAATTCTTCACGGGTAATCAGAACGTTGAGAGGAATATCGTTATAAAAGTTTTTGACGATTACGTCAGTTTTTAGTTGTGTGGAAAGAGAAACTATGGCCTTGCCACAGGTTTCAAGAAGTCGTCGTTTCTTAATTTTCGCATTCGTATCAGAAACTAATTCAGTGGGAACTAAATTTTCCTGTTCACAAAACTTCAACATACAATAGTTAGCTAAGTTGTCCTTTAATTGGAAACCACCATCAAATTTATGAAATGACTGGAGAATGTACTTCTTCGGTGAGCCTTTCATAGCATAAAAATCCCAGGATGTTTCTCCAAGAATAATGAGAACTGTTTTTTTAGTTAAAGCCAATGGTTTGCTGATATATTGGTGTGCTAATGCAATAGCGACAACTTCATCCAACAGCATAATTTTTGTGAAACCTGCCAACTGTCCAGCTTCCAAAATCAAACTTTTTTTATTATCATCAAAACAATGCGGCACGGTAACAACACATTTATTCACAGAAATATCAAGGAACAGTTCAGTATTTTCTCGGAGTCTGTGGAACAAGGTGGAAATTATCTGTACGGCAGAGTCCTGTTCATTGCTGTTACAATCATCGGGACTACTTTTTGACATATCCGAGGTGAAAGTCCAACCGAAAGTAGATTTGCCCAAGAGATGGTCCCAAGAAAATTTGATCTCATTCGATTTTGGGGTGATTTGAGATGGCTTTGAACTTTTAAAATGTTCTGTATTATTGCCTACAGAATTGACAAAGTTTTCAAGGCCCATAGAGCACGATAAAGAATTAAGGCTTCCAGTCTGATTGACGTGAGGAATATTGTGTACTTTCCCTTCGAAGTAAACAGCGATCCGTGCATACTTTAAACCAAGGTCAATTCCGACGACAATGTGGTCAGAAATTTTGAGTCTGTGCTTTTTATCCAAAAAACTTTTTAACGCGAGAAGAACACCTGTGGATGGCGAAATAGTTGGAATAGGTTTCTCAAAAAGGGATTTTGATATTGCAATTTGAGTGGCTTTTTCATGCAATTCGAAATTCATTTCCGGAGGAATCATTAGGTTTTTATCGTATTCCGAAATAGCTTTGAGAAGCTCCTTGTCATAGATTTTTTCAAGATCTTTGCTGACCTTCTGAAGCTCCACAACTTTCTTTTTCAATTTCATCCTTTGGTTTTCGTAACTGTCATCAAGATGAATTGCCAACTCAGTTTTAAGTGCTTGAAATAGAGGACTTTCTTTTGGATAATTGCTTTTTTCTTCAAACGCATCCAAAATTGTTTGACGCTCGCACTCGTGATATTCCTTTAACCCATTTTCTGTCAATTCAAACGTTGTATTCTTCATATTTAAGGAGTGTAATTGAACCATGAGTTCTCCTGTGTGCCTTGCATGTTCAACTGAATTCTCAATTTTGGAGGAGTCCTTTTGAATGTTTTTGTATAATTTTTCGATATTATTCGAAAGGTAGTTTTCAAACAATTTCAGACCTTTCTGAATAATGTATTTTTTGATCTTTAGATGTAATGCGTTTATCCTACATGACGGATTACTCCAGTTACCTTCCTCTTCCGATGGCTTCTGTAGTTTCATGGTGTTTGTATACTCATCTTGTAAGCTGGTGACTAATTGAAGCAGCTCCAACTTCATGACTTTCTCTTCCATTGTGTTTATCATGTTAGTTTCTGTACGAGCACTGTAAATGCTACTAACTAATGTCGTTTTTGAAATCTTTAACAAATTGTTCACTCTTGTTTTACTGCAATTGAATGTTCCTCCATTTTCCATGCACTTTTTTATCAATCAATTCAACCTAATGAAAATGAATCTTGCAAATAAGGAAGCTGACATAAATTTATCGGTTTGGAAAATTTGAAAGACTTTCTATTGTACACATTTATTCAACCAAAGTTGTAAAACGGAAAGCATCATATCGGCATGGAAAATACAGCGGAAGTGGTTTTCCAAAATTCAAAATAATTTTTCTTCCTCTCATACAAGTATAAGCGACAAAACCACACGCCAAATTGCAAAGAAATAGTATTCCATTTCTAAATATTAATACTGATATAAATACGCCCAATATCAAGGACATCAGACCACAAATGATACGTAAAGACAAGTCAAACAAGAATATCTGTACTCGATTATTCAACAAGTTTTCTTAGCCTTTGAAAGAGGATTCGGATGTCTTTATTTTTTAATTTATAGCGTACATGAATGTAATTCAATAAATTGTAGCTTTACTAAATTTGCAAATTTAATTTGACGAAATTGCTAAATGAAATGATTTAATAAATAGCATTGAAATTAATAATTTGTGCGAGATTGCTGACATTCTCTCTGCAGAAGAAGGCGTCGTTGTAGGTGGTTCTGTTGTAGGCACTACCGGCAAAACCTCCCAACCAGCACCACTCCAACTATCATCATAGTATGCTTGTTCAATTGTGTCTTTTCCAATGCTTATGAATTTCTCGTCGGCAATTGTGAGATGTGGCCACGATGTCATGTTGGCAGCTACAGGCGTGGGATTTCTGGAGAACGAAATTTAGACGCTATATTATACAAGTATATAAGAATGTTTTAAAAGTATTTTGGATTCGTACCCAGTTGAGGCAAAGTTTGCCCAGTAGTTGAGCATACGATTGGAAACAGCAAACTCATCTGTGTTAAAAGCCGAGCTTACGAGAAACAAGTACATCATATCATCTCCGTGTGTAATACCTACAGTATCATACAATTTCAATTGCTATGAATGAAGAAAACATTTTGGTTTTATACTGATCGACACCACCAAACTGACATGCCGTTTTATTTTACCTCCACTAAACGGTGGAACTTCACCAGGAAACAGCGTGTTCCACACAGTCTGTCGACCTTGGAAGTCAAAGCTAAACCAATAGGTGTTGTTATTTATCTTTGATTGGTGCAAAGCTGTTTGATAAGCGGAGGCTTTGAAAAAGAAAACGCTGAAGAGCTGAAAATTTAAAGTTATTATAACATAAAAAAAATTTAGCAGCTCGGCAAAAACTATAGAAATACATGCTTGAATGCGAATTTAGTACATCAATAAATCCAGGATACATCTCGGAGAAGTTTCCACGTTTCCTTTCATCTCCTAAGTAAATTTTTGCAATGGAATCATAAACGCCGTACTCATTTGGAATTCCTAAAAATAATTACTGTAAATGAACCCTTTGTTTTTCAACATAAATGTAAAAGACACTTAGTCGTAAAGTTTCACACCTAAGGACCCCAATATATCTGCAACAGACTTTTGAGCTAAATATTCAGTATTATTAAGATAATTGTTTTCCTTCAAAAATCTATTGTAGTACTCTCCAAGTACGTACGAGCCATCATGTCTCGTTGCACCCAGCATCAATGGAACGTCTGCCTGACGCCCTTCTTCAAACACTTTCTTTGGATGCTCGGGCAAGAATTTTGTAAAGTTTGCACTTGCGCCAAAGGATTGCACAATTGGTGAAATTACGTCAAACCCCAGTCGAGCTTGTTTACGCTCCGTACGCTACCAAAAAATCACGGCAAATCTCCAAACGATTAATGCTTTGTGAGATTAAAATTCATTCACGTTTGTAAAGATAAGAAATCCCATAAGCCTTCTACCTGATAGATATATAACGCTGCTACTAATTGCGCTGAAGTGGCATTCATCCTCATGCATTGTTCAATCACTGTGATATTATGCACAGGCGTAACAGTTGCGTTGAAGCAACCCGATAGCGCAGCTATAGCTAATGATCCTTGCATCTGATTTTCGGTTGTTCCCCATGAAGCTAATGCGGATCCGCTGTTGGCAATTGCTCCTTGGAATAAATTTCTCGCCATCGGGCTCACAAGAAGATGTGTCACTGCAACGGCTCCTGAACTTTGACCTGCGATGGTGATTTTATTGGGATTCCCCCCAAAATATTTGATGTACTCTCTTGTCCAGTTTAATGCGTTGATGATGTCATACATGGCCGCATTTCCGGGGGAAGTTTCCGTGTTCAAGGAGAAAAAACCAAGGACTCCAAGACGGTAGTTGAATGAAACGTGAACTATATCCCTATTCATTAGTCGGCTTCCGTTGAATTTGCCACCATCTCCAATTGTGAAGGATCCACCATGAATGAAGAATATTACGGGGAGCAAATCACTATCATTCCCATTGTAGGGCTAACAGGCAATATTAAAGAATTTTAGGATCATGCATGGTGTCATCTTGAGAAGTTTTAAAATTCATTCAATTACCTTTGGTGTATATACGTTGATAGTCAAGCAGTCTTCTGACCCGACTGACCCGTTAATACCTGGCTGAATACAAGGTAAACCCGGATTGATGGCATTGTAATCTCCTGTTGTATTCAGTTTTCCTGTTGCTCTTACCGATGGCTATAAAATAATAAGAATTAGCATTTTTTCAGTGTTGCTGATCCTAAAACTGTTGTAGTAATTTTGCATGGCTTCAGCACAAACCAAAAATCTTCTTGCTCCCGTGGGCGCTTCAGCATATCGCATTCCTTGAAAGGCAATGAATGGTCTTCCAGTTCCATTTATTGCTTGTGGAACAGAGGTCAAATTTACACCCTTGATTCTTCCTAAGTTCCCAGCATCCGCTATGAGATCTTTCTCTGTGAAATTTGCAGTAGTACTCAAGGCAAAACTGCTCACAAAGACTGCAAAAACAAAAACTGGGGTAATATTTGGCTTCATTTTGACTTACTTTTGTGGAGCCGCGTGTTTAAATGGAGATGCAGAAACTGTGGATGCAAGTTTTTTACCCATGACTTTTATATCAATTTTTAGATGAGTAATTTACTGATGTCATATAATGGCTTGCAAATTTTTATCCGAATTTTTTAAATGGAACATTCACAGTAAGTTAACTCATAACAAATATGTTAATCCAGAGGTTTTTGTGCTTTTTCCTCAAAAAAGCTTTTTTAAATTTCACTGCAAACAAATATGAATTTGTTTACAAGTAGTAGAGTCATATTGTAGTGCATCATTAATCATCAGTTATTGCATTGAAGTATGCTGTATTTAACTAACGATAAGTTTACCAATATGCGGCAGCAAATTTTTATGTAACATCATACACGCTTGTTTTGAATGATGACATCAACATTTGGCACAGATTTATGGTAACTTTGCTGTTACCAATTTCATAAATTATTTTCCTTTTTAGATAACGCAGACTTTTATTTGAGAGCAACAAATGTTTGCACATGCTTTTTGTCGGTTCGCCGTGCTTTTATTCAAGGCAAAGTTCGATTCTCTTTTGGTGTCTACTTTATCTGTGTGCAAAAATCTCGTTGACTTGGAGCCGGGCATGATGAAGATGTCACCGAAAAACAACCCAAACATTAACCCATCATGGCTATCATCAATATCCTGTTGAACTGAAGTAGTGCATCACCACTTGAGGTAATTATAATTGACTCGCTTATAAAATATATTGACAGTTAATAATAGTATCTGTAATCCATTCTGATTCAGTACAAATTTATTGGTTTTCGATGAGTAAAAATTATTTTATTCCCTCATCCTGCATTGGTCTAGGACACATTATGTCATTAAATCTTCGTGTTCCCTTAATTCTTTTGTATAAATGTGCATGCTACAAGTTTAAAATGTTTCCAATGCTCAGCTGCCACCTTGGCTGGAGGACCAACTCACCCAGTTCCTTTTCTAAAAGGTAATTTATTTATTTTTAATAAAATCATGTTAGAGCAATCCTTTTTCATTATTGAGGTGACGCCCCTTCTTTTAAGTAAACCATCAAAACAAATGACGTCAACGGAGTTGCTTCTGGATATCCGATTTGGATACAACTATCCAAGCATCCGCCTAAATCATGAAAAAGTTGGGATATGTGTTCCAAACTTCTGCATTTATTTCCCATGTATCCAATATCTGCAAACAAATTCAATAGTTTCTCTATGATATGCAATCGAACCCAATAATCCGTTTCCAGGAAGAAAAACGTAGTTGGTATTTGACTACTAGCTTTACCCCAATAGGGAAGTATCAGACTACGGAGTATTGGGATAAAGTAATTACACTGTTTGGCATGTTTATTCCTTATAAAATCCTTTACCATCATGGAAGATTGCGTATTGAATCATGTTGTATGCTATGATTTATTTCAAGTCGTTTTCGTACAATAAAAACAAGAAACATTTCGTTAAACCACATCTCCAGCTTTCTCTGCCTACAATGATTACAAACTCAGACATTCCTTGTAGAACGGAAAACTGGGAAATAATTTTTTTACATTTATTGAAAAGGTAGAAATACACATTAATCCGATCTGCGTGTACTGTATTCCCAAATTAATCTGGATTTTCTCATCAAAACTCGAAGCGAATTGTAAACATCCTTAAGTTGACATGGGATGGATAGCACTTCCTATTTAATTTTCGATGTCATTTATAACAAAATAGGTTGGAGTTTTTTAAGGTACCAAATACAGTCATTTCTGTTTATCCGAATGGTTTGAAAAATGGGTAAATTCGCGTTTCCAATTTCACTTACGATTAGGATCTCCTTCCATCTCATGGAATAAGAATGGATTCTCATTACTCTCCGGTTTTCTTTTCTGTTTTCTCTTTGCTTAAGATCTTTTTCTCACGAAAGATGGGAAGAAACTAAACGGAACTCTTTTCTTTTCATATACCTCTCAAGCACGTAAACCTTTTTGATTTAAACTTATACCTGAGATACGTATATGGTTTTTCATTTCTTTTAATTTTAAGCGTTGCTTTCTCCAATCCCATCTTGTTCATTGTGATTTTTAAGCATATATCCTAATTTTAAATAGCGAAAAGAGAATAATCTTCTAACATGAAACTCCACACTGTCTCCAATCTAATCTATAAAATGGACTATATCTATAGGTAGCCGTATTTTTCTTCATCGAAAACCCATGTCAATAAAAAGTGAAGTTTACCTCTGAAAAGAACGTTTTTATCACGAAAAAAAACAAGTGATTTTCAAGATAAATTCTCATTTTAAAACGAGTTTCGTTTCTAAAGGTAAATACAGTACTCAACCTGAAAAACCCCAGTTTATAATCATTGAATTCTGAGTCATGCATGGTGCGCTTGTCATTCAATCAAACCGAAGGCGTATGTTACGTCGAATTTTAATTAAACCTCGTAGGTTTAATTCGAACAAATAAATCTTGTCTAACCGTAAAAAACAAGCTATTTTTCTCAAAGAACTCAGAACAGTTCTTACCAGCCAGTTGGAGCAAGGCAGGCAAATATAGCTACCGGGTAGCTAAATATAGCTACCGTTTGGGTAGCCAAATATAGCTAC
>JAQGAP010001107.1:0-22937 GCA_034697805.1 Orchesella bifasciata | reverse complement strand
CCTTCCAAACGCTTTAGTGCAAAACGATCCTTTACAAGCAAACGGCTTCTCTCCTTCAAACAATAAAACCAAAATTACACAACATTTGAACATTCGAAACATGCCTTCTACATTTCAACATACAGCAATTACAATGAGGAACTTACCACTATGTACTAGTTGATGGCGTTCAAGGTCTTTTTTGTCGGGAAACATTTTGTCACATTCTTCGCATTTATACTTTTTAATTCCTTTCATCACTCCTTGAGCGGGCTTCCCCATTATCAAACCACTCAACTTTCAAGGTAAATACTCCTTAACTTACGCTACGCACGTACTTGCACAATTAACAATATTTGAGAACAAAAGAGAACCCCTTCAAGTATCTTGCTGCTTGATGAAAAGTAAATACAATTTCCACTTCGCTCTCTACATGAATTTCCTCTAATAAAAGTTTAACAACAATATTTTGGTTCCCGGCGCCGAGTTCCCACTCACGCATTTATCACATCAATTATTGAGAAACACTTTCATTTGTATCAGGGTTGGGTTCCATCCGGCGATAAATCTTATACTGCTCAACTTTAGCAGAATCTTTCGCCTTCTAACCAACTACGGAAACCTATTAATCCTGCCGTAAAAACTAATTATTCCGACCACAAATCCCGTTGTCCTTACTCTAAAGAGAATCCTTTCAGTCACAATTTATTACGAAAAGGTTCTTCCTCCCTCGGAAAATCTGCATTCAAAGCATTCTTAACTATGTACTAATTCATGTCACATTTATCTTATTTAAATATTGTAGTGCGATTCAGTTTGGATGGAGACATTAGTTTCAAGTTGAAGCCGTAGAATTTCGAAAGGAGAACGAACGAGAGGATGAAATTGCGACTCTGAAATAAAACTTGGCTTCGCGTCGGGACCTTTATTCTAAGCTGCGAGACGTCCAGTTGGTTCAACTTCCAGAAGGTGTTCCTATGGCAGAGGTGGAGCCACCGGAGAATGTATTGACGAGATAGTAAGGTCTGGAAAGCCAGGTCGGATTTACATGACTCTGGACGAAGAGATAAAAAACCTGAATTAATCGGGAGATGAGAGTTTTGGAGCGGTTGCCTAAATCTTAAGATCGTGTATGCCACTCAGGCTGGAGTTCAATGGGAATGAATCTGAGATCTGACTCGTTCGAAGACCAAATGCCAAATGAAGCCTGCATTTACGACTCATATGGTGTGTGGAGATGCCGTGATCCAAATCAGCAAGTTGTGCTGTCGTAATCCCCAGTCAATTCTTATCTATAAGTTTCTAAACATAACTCAAATGCTGATCTTTTCGAATTTTAATTAAACAAAGATAAATAATTTACTACAAACTAACTTACTTATCAAATCATATGCAATAATCACGACGCACGACTTTCCCACTTTCATTTCTCAATAAAATATTTCTGGTGTAACAAAGTTGATACAAAAAGATGAACATGCAACATTGCAATACTTTGTTGTAATTAGCAGTTAATTTTATTTCGAATAATCAATCATTACATGATAAATGACAAATACGGTAAAGCATTTAATTACATAAAGGGACGAACTTCGTCAAGGCTAATCTTTCGGAATAGATTGTGCAAGCTGCCAATGCTCTTATCTTCGTCTTGATCTTGACTACCAACCAAAATCGGAAGCCAGCTTTCAATGATGCTTGCTGAAGCCAGCATTTCCAGACTGATCTTTGCAAAGAAGTTATCCTCATCACAGGGAATAGTCCACTCAATAATGAGTGGATGCAAAATCGTGAACCTTCGTTTTGCCAAGCCGTTTACTCGCACGTGTCTTTTGGTTCGGTTTCCTCTAGAATTCAATGCTGCGAGCTCACTTTTCGTGAGCCTTGTCCTCGATCTCGTCCTTTTGTTTCCTAGAAGATCCTCTTTCCGTACCAGTTCTCCGTCTCTCGTATTCAAAACCCAGTCCTGAGAGGTAGAGCGGAACTGTCCATAAAATGCAAAGAACTCCATGCTCAAAGCCATCAAATGAAGGACAAACTGGTCGCTTCCTACAACCGGACAATTGGCCGCGTTAGCAGCACTCCATTCTTCAACAAACTGGTCATCCATTCGAAACCCAATGTGGATTCGGGATTCCCCCACAGCATAAAAAAGGTCCGCATTTTGAGGGCGCTCAACGATTTCCCTTGGAGTGGGTAGAATCCCTTTGTGACAGAGGAAAAATATGACCATCCACTCCAGTCCAGCAGGTTCGGGAGCAAAGGCATGGGATAAGTAGCTGCGCATTTCAACATCTAAGCTCCCTTGTATCTTCACTCCATTCTGTTCAGCCCAGTAAAAGATCAAACTGAGAAAGGGTCTCGCTCTCGGATCAAAGTCAAGTAGATATTTGAGAAGACGACAAGTTTGCGCCTCGACTGCAAAAAGGGGATCTGTCACCAGAGTGAATTTGGATTTGGTGGCCTCGTCTTCAAAATGAAGTACACTATCATTCTCGAATTCTAACTGGGCGCTCCGGCGTAATGAATCGGGTTTGTTTACCCTCTTGATTCCAGCTATGATTTGTTGAACTGTTGGGGATGTAGCGAAACGGCTTGCCAGGTCACCACGGAGATTACCGTCGTTGCTAACTTCTCCTCCGATTATGTCGCCCAAAACCCCTGTAGAAAGGATAGAAAGAAGCTAATTTTGTTCCATAACCGTTATAATTAAAACTGCATTTCAAATTAAAAAATGCATACCTTCTGCATCAACATAAAACAGGAGCTCATTCGCCACTTGCGCACGGAGCTTCAAGTACCAATGTCGAAACATGTAGAGCTGACCATAGGGATGCTTTGTGGTGAGAAACCGCTGACACTTTTCCATGATGATAAGAGCCTTGGTGTAAGCTACGTCTCCTACTTCCATTTGGCGACAAATTAAGGCAAACTGCGAACAAAGATTTAAAGGAACCAACTCTCCTGGATCAATCTTGATGGTCGTTTCATCGATGGAGACATTATCAGTGTCGCTGTAACTGCTGCTATCATCAAAATTGGACAATTTTATTCGTTTAGACGTTGATGGGGTTTCGTCCTTAATTGTAGTTACGAAGTCAGTGTTCAATTCCTTCCGAAAATCTTGAGCGAAATGCTCTTCCCCTAACAATTAATAATGAAGAAACAATAAATGATCGTCAGATTTTAAACAGCTATTTAGAATGAGAAACCCGAATGGAATGAAAGGTTAACTTACATTCCAAATCAACATACTCAGTTGCTTTCCTCAGCTGAAGGAGCTGGTAATCACCAACCCTCATTTGATATCCGTCACTAAGCCCATTTAAGACTGCATCCGCTTTATCCCTAAAATAATTAAAATCAAAGTTGATCTCATTTCAACAGATTTGCAGTAATACAGTATGATTTAACAGTGACAAGTTTTTAACCTGGCTTCAAACATAAAAAGTCCAACGCGAGGGCGCTTCTCATTCCAAACAAATCCCGACAGGTTGGATTTCCTCTCCTGCGCACAGAAAGACTCCAGTACAGCTTCAGTGGCCACTGAAAACTTGCCGAATGCGACCAAAACACGTTCTTTAGTTTCGAAATCCCAAGAATCAACATCCGCTCTAGCTTCAGCTTGGTGGTCGGGGCTCAGCAAGTGATTGAGCCACCCTTTTTCAGTTTTCAGTGACATTTTGCAGAAAAAACAGTAGTGTCCATAAGCAGACGCCATTCTCAATTAATAGTTCGACTGATTGTGAGTTAACAAATCACTCAAAAATAATTATCAACTCCACAACACAACTTTGAGACTTGTTTGATATTCTTGCAATGATGAATGCATTTTGCTATGTGCATTTTAGCCTGGTGAGGAAGTTTAAGTATCCCTCGTTGTCACTTTGGGGTGAAGTGAAACTTGCTTAGAAAAGTCGAACAAAGCAACAATAGAAGCTGAGCATTTTTTGTAGCAAGTCGAAATTGGAGGCTAGATTATGTTAACAACGATCATCAGAAATTATAGGGTAAAGTAAAGTCCTTCTTCCATCAGCATCATTGACCTCTACGTTTAAGAAACACTATATTTTAGCCTTGGAAAAGGCAATCTAAATTCTTGGACGCAGTACTGAAAAGAGGAACTTAAACTGCTCTGAATAACTGTAAAAATATCCGTGAGCCTTTGGGTGCTGTGTAAAAATAATTTTTAAAAAGTTTAATGCAGAAAGCTCCTATTTTTGCCTTTGTTCGCCTTTTCCAAGTCAGTTTCACTGTACCCCAGATATGCTAACGAGGGAGACTTAAACTTCTGGACAGACCGACCTGAGCAAAATTCATTGTAGATCGATACCAAAACACAAACACTAGTCAATTTGATCATTTGTCAAAGTTAAAGTTGTGTGGAGTTTGATAATAATTTTTGATTATTCGAAAAGCTGAATTGTCAAGTTAGAATGGCGTCCGCTCGTGGGCATTACTGTTTCTTCTGCAAAATATCACTGAAAACTGTGAAGGGGTGGCTCAACCATTTACTGAGCCCTGACCACCAAGCTGAAGCTAGAAAGGATGTTGATTCTTGGGATTTCGAAACTGCTGAACGTGTTTTGGTCGCATTTGGCAAGTTTTCGCTGGCCACTGAAGCTGTACTTCGGTCTTTCGGTGAGCAGGATGGGAAGTCCAACTTGTCAGAATTTGTTTGGAATGAGAAGCGTCCTCGTGTTGGACTTCTTGTGTTTGAAACCAGGTTAACAACTTTCTGTCTTTGTTATATTATTATTGTATTGGCAGCAAATCTTGATAGGATACAAACCTTGATTTTAATTATTTTAGGGAGAAAGCGGATGCAGTTTTAAATGGGCTTAGTGACGGATACCAGATGAAGATTGGTGATTACCAGCTCCTTCAGCTGAGGAAAGCTGTTGGCTACTTTGATTTGGAATGTAAGTTAAGCTGAAGCGTATGCTGTAGCTAACGATTTTGAAATATAATGATCACTTCTAATGCCATCTCATTTATAATTGTATGTTTATTAGGGGAAGAGCTTATTGCTCAACATTTCCGTACGGAATTCAAGACGGAGTTCAAAGCTGAAGTTAAGGACGAAAAACTGCCAACGTCCAAGCGAGCAAGACTGGAGATTTCCTCCTCTGATGATAGCAGCAGCAAGTCCGACGACCTGGATGAAGTCGATAAAAGGACTATCAAGATTGAACCACTCGAGTTGGCACCTTCTCGTCTTTGTTCCCAGTTTGATATCATCCGTAACCACATTGAAATAGAAGACGCATTTTACAGCCAGGCTCTTGTCATCATGGAAAAGTGCCAGCGGGTTCTTAATTCACGCAATCCGATCGGCCGGCTCTATATGTTTCGGTATTGGTACTTGAAGCTGCGTGTACACGGGGCGAATGAACTCCTTTTTTATGTTGATGTCGAAGGTGCGTACTTAAATATTTACCAGTTTACTAAAATAACAATGTACCATTATATTTGAATTTTGTATCCTTATTGCAGGGGTTTTAGGCGGCATAAGAGGCGGAGTAGTTGGTAAAGCCGTGAAAAGGCGTGGCAGTTTCTTGGCAAGTGTTTTCTCCTCTTCTGGAGCTCAAGAAATCCGTACAGGAATCAGGAGAATTGATGAACACTCCTGGAGGTCCGCGGACTTAGGATTCGAGAAGGATAGAGCTATTCACTTCGAAGACGTGGCCACCAAAGTTGTCTTCACTCTGGTAACGGATTCCCTTTTCGCAGTGGAGGCTCAAACTTGTCGCCTTTTCAACTATCTTCTGGAGTTTGACCCGAGAGCTAGACCCTTTCTCACCTTGATCTTCTACTGGGCTCGACAGAATCAGGTGAAGACAGAACGGTCTTCAAGGATTAAAATGCTGAAACATTTATCGTATGCTTTTGCCCCCGAGCCCGCTGGACTGGCGTGGATGGTCATCTCTTTTCTCTGTCACAAAGGGATTCTACCCACTCCAAGGGAAATCGTTGAGCGCCAGAAAAGTCCCATAGGATCTTATCTTGTGGGAAGACTTTCAATCAATATTGGGTTTAGGATGGACGATCAGTTTCCTGGAGTATGGAGAGCTGCAAAGATGGCCAATTGTCCGAAGCTAGGCTCCGACGAGTTTATTCTTCATTTGGTGACGCTGAGCAAGGAGTTCTTTGAATTTTATGGGCAGCTCCGCACTACTTCTCAGAACTGGGTCTTGAATACCAGAGACGGGGAGCTGGTGAGGAAAGAGGCTATTCTAGGAAGCAAGGAATTTAAGACGCGTCTGACGAAAAAGGAGCTTGTACGATTGAGAAATCCCAACAGAAATCTATCTAAAAAACACGTAAGTCTGAACGGCTTGGCGAAAGGGAGGTTCATCATTTTGCATCCACTCATTATTGAGTGGACTATACCCTGTGATGAGGATAACTTCTTTGGAAAGATCAGTTTGGAAATGCTGGCTTCAGCTAACTTTATTGAAATCGGACTTCCCACTTTGGATGGAAGTCGAGGAGATGCAGACGATGATAAGAAGAGCTTGACCACTTTGCAAAATCTATTTCGAAGGGTTACTCTTATGGATGTTCGTCCCTTTAAGTAGTAGCAGCTTGTCTGGAAAAGAATGTAGTCGTAAAGCAAAATAATTGAAATGAAAAATAACGCTGTTAACGAAAAAACTCTTCAGGATGTGAGCCCCTTTAGGTAGTAGAAGAATGGCTGAAAGAGGGTGTTGTAGATTTAAATGCAAGTTTATTGAAAAAATGAAAAATATCAGCTAAAAAGTATTAATATTTTATTCTTTTAATGTCAAAAATTTATAATTTTACTGGTTCAATATGATAATTAAATTTTTTCACTTTTTACAAATTCTTTCTGATAAAACGTATGATTACCGCTACCTAAAGTTATCAAAATGTGCAAAGTCTTCAAATTATTGAAACCTTAGTTCAACCTTTGACCTTTTATCCGATCATATCATCATTGATGCAACGAAACCTCAATATTTTTTATATTTTAGCAAACATCCAATAATATAACCTTAGTGATAATTCTGCAGTACCATGTTTATTTCAATAAACGTTCTAATATTCTATTTACAAATGTGCGTGTTTTCCTTTTTGTAACCCTAAATATTTCAACGACGTAATAAAAAGCTATATGAACCAGTAAAACAAGTACTATTCGTTTTTCGCCTTGTTTCCTTAGCCATGCAATAGCTGTCATCCAGTGGCTGCAGTAGCAGTGTACCCCAAAGCTAAATAGCAAAAATGCTGCATAAATGTAAAAAACCGTAATATAATTCCCATTTAACGAAATTGCTTTTACGGATCGCTTTGGTCTCCTAGCTGCACCCACAGTTCCATTCCAAATCTTACGTCGAAAAGACCAATCTTTCCAAACCTTGAACAATCCTGCTTCAAAAAGTGTACTCACCCTTCTAGAATATATTATGGATGGCCAAGGGACCGTATAAAAATTCCAATTTTGAAAAACCTCCCCAAATGAATTTTCGCTTATTGTAACCTGATCGTAAGTATATTCAGCCATAAACCTTTGTTTTAAGTTTAGATACAGGGGATAAACGCTACTATATTCATCTACTAAAGCATCAAATTTGCAGTTGGCTAATATTTTCATGTAATTGCCTGCAGTCAAGACTTTAACTAGTTCCGACTTATTCTTCGGTACAAAATGAATGGTTTCTATGGATTTGAGCAAGCTTCTGTCTTGATACCAGAGGGCAGCCCAGATTTTGAAATAATGTCGAGGAATGTCAAAAGTTTTAGCATCATTCGACGCCACATGAAGTACGGTATCATCTGGCAAAGCAACTGTTCTCCAAAACTGATCATTAAGCGTTGGTGAATATATCGTGAAATTGAAGCTGTGTAGTTGTCTTAAATTTTCATATTGAAACTTGGGCAACGGAGCTGCCAATTCCTCAATATTTTTCCCTTGGTAGCCATACGTCAACACGATGCCAACCAGTATCCATGCGCCACATATAAGTTTGTGCTTGTGAATAAGCTGTGTTCCTATACCTTGTCCGAATAGAACATTAAAAGCAAAAGTTGTATCACGAAAAACATCCCAAGTTTTGCTTGCTTCACTTGAATTCAACGGTTGCACCTTATTTGATATCATTGGTCTAAGTCGGTCGTGTAAGTGGAGCACTAAGCCGCTCAGAACTATACTACACAGAACCATGAGCCAAATATATTTATCGAATGCAGACGTATACGCCGAAAGAGACAGCCAACCTTCCGATTTTGTGGGGGCACATGTAACAAAATGCAGCCGTTTTAGTTTGTTATTAAACACATTTCCGGTCCTGATTATAGGGTCGTCACTGATCTTAATCTCGGGACAGTTGGGCTGAAGCGGTGGCATATATGCTGCTGAGATGAGGGTAGAATTTGGAGAGAAAATGCAAATTAAAATTGCATCAACGCTAATGCCCCATTGCCAAAATTTCCTCATGGATTCGGAAGGTTGACATTCGTGATTAATATTGTCAGTATTCCATGTTTCTGAACGATAGTTAAATCCAAATGTTTGTAGCTGTAAGAGATTTGTAAATTGGTTGGGACTGTACAAATGCGTGCTTGGAGCTGGAATTCTGTCATAAAATTCTACAGGACTTGCTTTATACTTTTCGATTTCGTCGCAGAAAATCGGATAATCAAGTGCACCAACTACGTGACGCTCTTTTACTAGATATTTACTGGTTTGGGAGAGCTCTACAAGGAAAACCAACTTTGTGGCCGAGGTTACCAAGTACAATCCACGTGGAGTTGCGAATCCCCATAATTGGTTGAAGAAAAACTCAATTTCCGAAATGAAAGGGGTGATAAAAATCGGCTTACGGCCGATAGCTAATCTTTTAACGTGAATTAAATATAGAGCAGTATTTTGCGAAATATCATCCTCGTCCTTTTTGGTTGTAATGGGATCAAGGAAAGTAGAGGGAAAGCTAGCAACTCTTGTGTGTGGATGATACCCCCAGTGCACCCAAGTAGAACATGGCTCGGGGTTGATATAAACCAAAACTCCACAACTTTGTCTGGGTGGAGGTGGGGCGTTAAAGTGGAATGAGCTGTCGTTGGATGAAAGATCAAAGGAGTAGTTAATTTCGTCAATTTTGTTGCACAGGAAAAAGTCTGTTCTGGGATTTGGATCCACATATGAACTCAATTTTGTCTTTAGTATTGGATCATGTCCCCTTTTGTAATATATTGTTGAGTGAATTACTGGAAAGCTGAGAGGCTCCACGTTGTAGTTGTTTCCAGGAGAAGCGTGCTATAAACAAATTAATCGTTTCAAAATTATTGCAATGTGAATTCGTGGGCTAGTTTTCAGAAATAGTAATTACCTGATCCCTGATAGTATTATGAACAATATAAATAGTACAATCCTTAAACAGTTCTAGATCCTGTTGCAGAAATATCTCCCGTGTTAATATGTCATTGCTATTAATTCCACTGACAAGAAGAGTCAGTGCACTCAAAACGTAAAATCTGTTACTGAACATTATATCATGGAAACTGGGGCGAATTGAAACAATGAATATTTCAGATGGTTTGGGCTTAAGCCAACTTAGTCAAGGTGATATTCATCTAGTTACCCATCCGACGGTCTAGACAGTAAAGGTCTAACTAACCGTAAGAAAAGGAGTGAAATGGCCAATATTATATTTTGTGCGCAACGGTGTCAGGCTATTTTACAGACTTGTGATAGGAAGGCGTTAAATATACAAATGTAATCGCTACGACAGGCTTTTAGATTTTTAATAATTTAATAAGTGTCTATAAAAAGTAAGGCCGCCCATGGATGTTTTAGATTACTAACTAGCAATTTTTAAAAAATCTCGTTGTTTTGTGTCTGTCCGTCTGTTCGGAACAAAATTTTCTAACGCTTTGACTTTTTCAAATTGCATCAACTTAAAAAATCAAAGTGAATAGCTTTCTAAATCCCCGGCTTCAAATCTTTTAAAACTTCAATAGTTTGTATATTAAGGAAAACATCCAAAATATAGTCTTAGGCCAAAATTCTTCAATATGGTTATAATAAACAGAAATAGAAGGTTAACTTCAAAATCATGCAGAGCATTCATATAACAATACATACATCTGTAGTATGATGATTCTTCAGTGCTTCATAATTACATGCGTTCGGTTGGCTCACTATCGCTCGCAATTATAACTTCTGGCTTCTTCAAACAGCAAATACAGCTTAAAGAATACTTTGCGGGGGGATTTTTCTGAAATGCATGGGTTTTAAGTTCCGTCTAACTGTTCTTCTATGGCACTTGAAACTACTCATGTATGGATTTGCACTGATTTCTGTATGTGCTTACCTATAAATGAAATTAGAATGTTTGTAAAATATATCAAGACTTGAAAACTTTTCGTCTGTAAAAGCAATTTTTCAAGAATTTTTTTAAAAAAACGTGTCTTTAGAATGCATAGGTAAATGTTGTTAACCACGAGAAAAACGACCTTACCAAATGTTTAGACAAATCGATTTCCGCCATGCGAATATTGCCTTGTATTAGTGCTAATGACACAAAATTACATACTTTTTATCATAAATCTCATGCATTTCTAATGAGAGGATGAGAATCGCGTGTTTTTCAACACTCCATTTCGGCAGAGCTCGTTGGTTTTGCGCAGTTTATCGGGTCGTATCCATCGTGGGACATCGATCGAAACTTTCACCATTTTACAGAAATGAAAACTCATGTTTAAAATGGAGTATCTTAAATACAGGTCGCGAATAAGGATTGTGGGGATTATTGACACGGTAAGAATACCAAAATTATTATAATTTACAATCTAAAGCACAGTTTATACTGGCAAGTGTTTTGCTTTTAAATATCAGACATTCATGGGGATTGGACTGTTTGTATTATTCGTTTCTTTCATCGTCCTATACACCATGTCTTGGGGAGTGTCCTTTTCCGAAATACTTCTTCGCAAGCTTTCTGAATCCTCAGAAAAGGATGGAAAAAGTAGTGCTAAAAATTCAACTTCTGAAGCCTTCACAATAAGTGGAGACGTTAGTTTAACATACTTTTACGTGTCAACTGCAATTGATTGCTGTGTGACGGCTGTTCAGCTTGCTGCTGCAATTCTTCTGATTTACTCAACCAAATTGGTCTGAAATCCATATTTTATAAAAAAAAATATAAGAAAGGTTAATATTTTGAGACTGCTTTTTTATTTTAGGAAACTCATTCCAGAACTGTGTATAGAATGGCTGGATTTTGGTTTGTTCTGGGTTTGCTCGTCCTCATTGTTTACGGAATTTGGCGAATAGTGGACCAGCTCTGGCTCAACCTAGTTGTTGGCATGGTGTATCGCGGGTTGGTCCTCGCGTTTGGATGGAAATACGTGTGTGAGTTGCGGAGACATGTGGTTGGAGCTTCACCTCCAGGCTGGAAGCCACCAAAATCGACTAGTGTTGGAAAATCTTTAGATGTATCTTAAATCTCTGTAATTTAATTATATGCTTAAATTATGGAGAACTACTGTAGTTTTAAAAATATGATTAATAGTTTAAATATTCGAATGCACAAAGTAATGAAATTGACATTGCTACGAACGAGAGGAATTTAGGCTACAGAATATGCGGGAATTTTCCCGAAGGAAAATCAGGTCGTTTGACGTAGCTTAATATTATAAATATAAAAGGTTTGTTGATCCTACCCGAAACGCCAATAGTCTAAACAAGAGTCTTATAAATCGTGTTTTAATTATTTAAACAAGTAAAACCTGTGGATTAAGTTAAAGTGTTATTATATGTACATGTATATAGTGTTACAATGACGTGTTTAAATAGAGACCTTTTACACATAAAATACTATTTTGAAGTTTTCATTTTCCGAATTAAAGTCGAAATGTGGAATTAAACTGTTTTTGTTCGGACCATGCTTGCTGACGTCAGCACCGTGGGAAAGCAGTAATTTCACAATCTCGTCAGTATATGTTTTTGAAACCTCCATTGTGAGGTCAATCGGTGTATAGTTTTCTGAGTCTTTGGCATTGACATCACATCCACGCGAAATAAAATATCTCAATGCTGTTAGATTACCTTCTTTTGCAGCCAGATGAACAACATTACGATTGAAGTAATTAGTCTTGTTAATATCAGCGCTTGCTCGAATGAGAGAGTCTAGCAAACGGGCACTTCTTTTATTATTAACAGCGCAGTGAAGAACGGTATTGCCGGCATCGGATACAGCATTAAAATCAAATTTCACAACCCTAAAAGTTTCAAGGGTTGAATCCAAAACTTCCAAATACGTCATCGCTCTGTGGAGCGGCGTGCATTGCCATTTATCCCGGGAATGAAATATTTTGGTTTCTCCGTTAGTATGCAATGTTTGCACAAGTTTATCATACTCCTGAGGAGTCATATATGCTGGGCAGAGATGCATAATATTTTCATACCTTAAATTTCCAGTGGTATTCACATCAACACCAAGTTGTATCAGGTATAAAACTAAATCCACGTGAATGTTTGGAACTGTCAACGGATTGCGCCCATAATTATCTTTTTTCAAGGGCTTTGGGACTGTTAGAAAGTTACTTTTATTTTCATCTCCTCTTTCAATGAAATTCGGATTCAGTTCCAGAAGCAACGTAATGATTCGCTTTCGTTCCTCCAATTTTTCATCGTGTTCTTTTGTATCAAGCACGCAGAAGCGGAGCAAGTTCTTCATCCGAGGTAGATCGAGCGTGTCTTTGAACTCGTGATTTTTTAGTAAATATTTAATCACAGAGGAGTTTCCTCTCAAAGTTGCAAGATGTAGAACAGATACGATGGTCCATGCTTGGCAGTTGAAACTCCATTTCAGTTTTATGTTTATGTCTTTAATTTTTTTGTATGTTGTCAAAATGTAGTGTTGCACCACCAAATCAATGACAGGCACCTCAGAACACTTTACTGCAAGAATTACCAACTGCGCAGAAATATATGCTGAATGATGATTCACAATTTCTAACATGATTTTTAGCAGATGAAAGTGATTCCCACACACGCAAGCATGAATCCATTTAGTTGTAAATTCATAACTTAAATTCTGTTTTAGGCAGTTTGAAATAGTTTCTTTGTTGTGGTCACTTACAAGTAGAGCTTCCAGAAATGTGAAGAAAGCGGTGTTTATAAAACCGAGGGATTGAATTTCGTTGGAATCATAAGATGTATTATACCACCACATGTGTGATATCCGAACTGACTGAGATTCGAAGCAATTGTGGAATAATAATTCATGGAGTAGGTAAATCATATCCACATAGTTTACTTTTTCTGTCATAAGAACTAGTTCAGCAATAAAATACCATGCTAATGACTTGTGCACAAACAACAGCGTCTCACTCCCATAGTGCAACAGTCCCACTTCTATATACTTTTGCAACTTTAAAGGATTTAAAGTTTTGAGTAATTTCGGAAAAAGGGTGTTTACAGCGACCTGTTTTAAGGCATCACATTCTTTCTCGGAGTACATAAGAAGGGAACGCACGTCTCTGTAACTAATTATGTCAGATCTCAGTTGAAATCGTTGATTGATATTTTTCCAAATTTCAGTCTTGCTGTTCGCATTACAAGCAGTCTCAAATAGCTTCACTAACCCTAACCGTTGTGCTGAAATATCAATATTCGATTTCCCCATCTTTGGCAAAATTTCCAGCACATTTACCCAACATGTCAAATTATGTTTTGGAAAGCGACACACGTTCCAGATTATATTGGCACTACCCACGGGATGGCTTCCACAAAGACATACTGGGAAAGTTTTACATTGCGATTGTTCGTTGTAACTTTCAAATTTTATAATTTCGAATTCGTTGTTGCAGATAAACTTTGTTAGAGCTTCATTTTTCAGATGCGAATAATCAGACGAATGGAGATTGTCGGTAAACAGCACACCGTTGATTGATACCAAATGACTTTGATAACTCGTAGAAAGATCTTTCCACATAACTTCATCGTAGCACACGTCGTACTCGCTTAAGTCTTTCCAAGTCAAATTATGACTGCATAAAAATATTGTCTTACGTTCCAATGCCATTAGTTTTTGAATCGTAACCTTGGACAACGTTTTTGAGCGATGGACTATTAAACAAAGCTGGGGAAGTTCTTTGTCCAAATCCCTTTCGTCAATAATTGCCGCATCTGGATCAATCATATCTTTGATTCTTTGAATGCTCAAGTCAATATCCCAACTTTTTAGAACAGCTATATTTTTATCCTTCGGCTGCATAAAATCCACCAATGCTGTAGGTGGTGTTACAAACATTGTGAAGTCTTGCGTATCCGTCAGCAAACATTGTTTAAGTTGAATAAACGGCTGAATTTGTTTGCAAGATATTAGACTAATACACAGACGCTCAAATGTGTTTTGATTTGATGCTTGCAATACTTCAAGTAACATTTTGGACCGGTTTATAGGTAGCTCCTAAACGAAAGATTAATCAGTATTATCATTTATCATAGTAAAAATCACTTCAATCATTAACTATCATATCACTAAAAACCGGCTTAGCTAACAATCACATTATTTTCGGACTGTGTAAAATACTTTATACAATTTCCAACGAGTTATCCATGTTTTATTCGGATTTTATTATTATAATTTGTTTTTAAAAGCATTTTATCGAAATAATAGGAGTAGTTTGATATAATGTGCATGAAATATTTTCAACATTAAATTTTGATTTGGTATGCATTTTACAGTTAAATTATCTTGTATGTTTGCATCTTCCACCGAGCAGTCACAAAAAGAACCCACAATTGAGATTAGTTTGTGGTTAGGAGATAATTATGCAAATACACGTTGTAAAGCGAAACTCCAGTAGTTATATGAAAGCCAGTGATACTTTATTTCCATGAACGTACTTCCCATAAAATTCTACTATCAAAACTTTGAAATGCAATAATTGAATTCACGAATTTATAAAAAGCCTTTAAATATTCATCCACGGACAAACAGATATTAAGTATATGGGCGCAAAATTTCCAGGTAAATTGGGTAATAATAACAAACCTTAGAGAAAACCCAATTTCTCTAATTACCCCTTCTCTTATTGTTATTAATAATGTTAAAATGTATCAAAGTACCCCAATCAATAAATCCAACTCACATAACAAACTCTTGGCTAAATGCCACCTTTAATATTACCATGTTTCATGTTTGGATCGGAATCAAACCGCACTGGCATTTAACTTTGGAATAACATAGCAGCTTCTCAAATCTTATTTTTGGTGAAGATAATTCCATGAAATCAAGAAGTCCCACTCACAAAGAGTTACTGGGCCTAACCTGCGTCATTACTGATGTCAAATGAAATATACATACTTACATTTATGATGATTTCATTAACAACTATCCCAAGTTTCTTCAAATCTGCCAACACAGTTTCACTATATTGTGATTCGGTATTTGAGCACTCCGTAAAATCCAATAATAAAAATTAATGTAAGCAACCAGTTGTTTTCATGGTTTTGTAAGGTTGTTATTACATTATTACGAACTTACCACATCTTTAAGGCAAACTTGCCGTATTTTCAATTCATGCAGCAATGCATCATTGCATTCAATTACAAGTGCAATGCTGTCAATGTTTAGCTTTGTTGCTTCAAGTTCCCAAGGTCGTTTCCCATATCTGCATTCCACTCTACCCCCTTTGTCTATCAAGTAGTCTGCAACACTTACAAACTCGGTGCTCAATTCCCAGGCCCCGATGTTTCTATTAGAAATAAGACTTTTTAATGCTTTAGACGCAAGTCGTTTTGTGATTTGTAGGCCTCCTTCCTCCATGAGCTTAATAAGTCGAACAGTCAACCCTTTACCAAAGCCCAAGCCTTGTGTAAAAGGAGTTAGCCCAATTTTATTTTCAGCCAAAATATCATTCTCTTTCAGGTGACGGGAAATCAAAAAGAATTCGAGAGCCTGGTGGCATCCATGCTTCGAGCAGACGTGCAAGACATTCTCTCCATAAATATTATAATTACCCACCACAGCACCAAATGACAAAAGCTGTCTTAATAAATTAACTGATTTCCCTGCCCGTACTGCATAAAATAAAATACTGTCTCCATTTTCGTCCACTGCGTTAAAATTAGCTTGTTTGAAGTGGAACAACTGAATTGCTTTATCGAGTTCATCTGTTTTTTGCAACGCGAGGTGGAGAGGGGTTCGCTTTTTAGAGTCTACAGTATCGAATTGGCAAAATCCAGAAGCTATTGTTCTTAGTAATATTGTGTAATAATTTTCTGAACTGAGATGATTTTCTACAATTCTGTGAAGAATACAACCATGCCTATTTATTACATTAACATTAGCTCCCAATTCCATGAGAAGCTCGAGTAATCTTACGTGTACGCTAAATTGGAGAATTGGCGAAGTATCGTCTGGTAGACATTCGTTAAGCCAATCAGGACATATTTTCGTGAGCAAGTGTATAATTTCTATTTTTTCTAAAATTCTAGCATCACTTTCACAAGCAGTACTATGCACACAACAATGCATCACGTACTTCACCTCATCTAAATTTCGAAGACGACATATTCGTTGCCTGTTCAAAAGGAATTCTGTTAAGTGGTAGTTTCCCCGTTCCACCGCAATGTGTAATGCAGTAATAGTAAAAGTTGGTGCGCTGGATGACACATAGCTAGGGGCCTCTCCCAAAAACTGTGTAACATGGAGATGAACCATTTTAAAAAGTTCTAAGCTGGAATGTTTTGCTGCGAGAATGTGTAAAGTCTGCAGTTTAAAACAGTTGTCTGTTAATAGTTGAGTGTGCGCTTCAGATGTTAGTTTGTAAAGTGTTTCACAGTCTTGCGTTACGCAAGCAGAAAGTATGCTGTATAATTTATCTGGTTCTGTTATCCATGGTTTACAAATTTGAAAGGGTTTGGCTTTAAGATGTGCATTAATAAAATAGCAAATCACTGGGAAGCAAAATTTGGATGAACGAATTGGTTCACAATACCCCAAATTCAGGGAACAAAATGGCTGCTCAGTAATAGTTATTGTACGTAGCACTTTGTGGAAAAACAAGTCGAATAATGAGGCTTTAAATAAATTTTCTTGCTTATGTTCTGAGTTTAACATGTCTACAGTAAAAAGTCCTAAAAAATACTCTGCGAATGTACGATGCACAAACCTGGGAAGTTGTTCATTATCTTCTTCTGTGCGATTTTTGTTAGACATATTTGCCGTTTCCATTTGTTCTAGGATTCCCAGAGCATACAGTTCTCGGTCATTAATATATGGATTCCTCGCCACGCCGTAACTGTGCTTCTTGGTCAGAATATCGGGAAAAGGTAATTTTAAAGCGGCATACACATGTGCAACAATATATTTCCTTGTGTCGTTATCGTTTATGGAAACTTTCTGTAGCCGTAACTTCATGAACTTTGTATATATTTCAAAAATGGATTTGATGCGTATGATAATGCCGGTATTATAAACTGTCACTCTGTTTTTTGGCACTGAATACTTCGTGGCCTCTTCTTGATAAACTTCTCCCAGCAGTCTACATTGAAGAGGAATTCCTGCAAAGTCATGCTCAAAATCGTTCATTTTGCCTTTCAAAGCGTTTAAACAAGTTTTGGCAAATTCCTCTAGTTTGTCTTTATTTGTAGCTCCATTTTCACTCCAAAACCTTGTTAAAAACTCAGTCTGCTCAGAAAAACTAAATGGAAGCATTTTGTAGCTAAGAACTTGAAGAGTTTTTTCAAGGTCATCTCTCATGTGGGGGCGGGTAGTAACGAACATTCTGACCGATTTAAATTGTGCTACCGTACGCAAAATTTCTTTTGCAGTTTTCACATGGTCGAACAACACTTCATCAAATCCATCAAATATGAGCTGCACGGCATAATTCTCCGATTCTAGCATTTCCCACACTATTTTCCTTCCAAACTCAGAATCTGATGACTGCTCAGTAATTATTTCCATCAACGTTTCCTTGTCAATTACACCACCTTTTCTTTTAATCACTTCGGGAACAAATTCACGCAACACAATAAATCTCACCAATCTTTCAGGAAATATTTTCTTTGTGTTTGCTGCAAGAATTGTCAAAAGGACTGTTTTCCCCATACCAGGAGTATCAGAAATGCAAACTGAATGGCTAGTTTCTAAGCACGTGGTAGTGAAATCTTCTTCATTAAACTCGTCCTGTATAGTATGCACATACTTTTGCAAAGTCTTGATGTCACCATGAGTGCTGCGCCAAGTTAATCGACCGGCATTATATTCAAGCAAATGCACAGGTTTTCCAGAGGAGAGTTTGCATATTTTGTCGAAATCTTGCTCATGTTCCAATAATACAAACCTCACTGTTAAGTCATGTAGCTGGTTGCTGGATACACCAGTATCTTGATTTTTTGCAATTAAACTTAATTCATGTGGCTCAATGTGTTTGATAACAAAAACGTCGTCAGAAGTGTTAGAAAACATTTCAGGATCTAAACGATGTCGTGAAGTCACTTTCCTTTGGATATAAAAACTGAGTAACTCCGGGACAGAATTTTTAACAAGAACCAAACGTTGGTTATTAATAAAATCGGTCAGCATGTTTGTCGTTAAATAGTTTTTGCAAATATTGTCCCTTGTTTTGCCGTTTAATCCTGCTAATAAGTTTTCAAGTGGGACAATGAGTCCTTGAAATTCTACATTAAATTTCAGTATAACAGGTTTGAGTTCTTTCCATAGTATTTCCAACAATGGGTCATCATAATTTAGCATTATACCACATTTTTCAAACACAGAATACACTCCGTTTATGACAAACCCGTGGAGTAGAATGCGAAATGCGCCTGATTGGTTAGTTTCATAAAGAGCTTTAACCAATGTCTCGTATGCAAATTGTCGTGTTATAGCAATATCGTATATTAATTTGCATTTTCCGTGTTCTCCAGTTGATGCTTTCTGTAAAATTGGGACAACCAAAATGTAAAAATTTTGTCTCGATTTTGCTTGAATAAATGGAAGTTATTTCATACCATACTATCCTCATCCGCAGTGCTCATGTACTTGAGTTTTGCAATAAAGAGCGTAGAAACCCTGGTTTTTTCAATCAATTGATCGAGGTTGTCCCGAATATACCTTTTTTGCCACTCCTCCATCATGCAGGGTTCCTACACTGCACTTATTATGAATTATTTTAAGTTTAAACGTACACTGAACTGAAATTGTACTACAGAAAATTAGTGTATCTAAATAATGCTTCAGAATTTATAAGCACAAAAAAACTAAAATTGTTTTATGTGAAAAGTTTGTGCAACAGCCTATATTATATAACACGTCTTCTCTACTGCGAAATTAATATGAATCACATTTTGCTTTATGAGTATAAATAGTTTTTAATGTTTTGATAAAAGTTGCCTTTAAACGACTGACGTTTGTGCGGTTGATGGTGTTTGTGGTTGTGTAATTGGTTGTAAGAAACCGCAAGAGTTTTCTGCTTATTGTGATAAACTTGCGTCACTGGTAAAATCCGATGGACAGTAAGAGAATTTGTATTAAAAATGGTTTCTTTGTGAAAAAGTACGTTATTAATTTTTTACGGCTTCATATCCCAACAACTAGGAATTATAGCAGTAATTCTGAACATTAATAGAGGCCTATTATAATTATTTGAGAGTATATCAGAGTAGCTTTTCAATTGACGCAATGATGGACTGGAGATGATTGATAGAATGGCAGTGTGTATTACACATTATGTAATATATATTTGGCTTTATTTATAGCATTAATAACTCATAAAGTAGTAGCATAGCTTCTCACAAAATCAGGACATTCATGAATGTCGCTCGCGGATTAAATTAAAAGCAAAACATGTGGAGTCAATGGACTCTTAAGAGAAATCATAAAAATGTTATGAATTACGCTGAAGTTGATAGAGGATCGAGAAAAAGTTAAGGCACTGGCTTTCAAACTTTTATTAATCGGTTAGTTGCTGTCGTAGTTTAAGACGAGATGGTGCGTTAAAACCGCCATATTTTTGTGATATACATATGTAATTTTGGAGTTTCTAAAATGTCGGGTTCAGGTTTAACCGGAGTTCAAAGTCAGTTGCTCGAGGATTGGGTTTTGCATTACTATTTTTACGTAAGTGGTCATGACTCGGAAAAAGCCTGTCGCCATTTTAAGGAGGAAGGATGTTTAAAAACAACTATCTATAGATACAAAAAAACGATGGGGAATCTGGTGAAGTAATTTTTGGGAAGAAGTCTGGACGTCCAGTGACCGTCGCAACCTCCAGAAATGGACAGAAAGTTGAGAAAGTGTACCGCAAGACTCCAACTCTAACTGTGAGGCAGGCAGCCAACGCCATCGGTATTTCACCACGTACTTTAAACAAAATTATAGTTCAGAAGTTGGGCTTCAAGGCTAGGACAAAAAGGCGTGCTCCAAATGATTTAAAGACAAAGAAAATCGAGCACAAGAGGGGTCGAAGTTTTTACGAAGAAAACTTAAGGAGAAAATTTTGGTTTTTGTCGATGAGACCCACGTCCATCTGGATCCTTCCCAAGTGCCGAGAGGAAGGTTTTACCACAGTTCAGATCCTGCGGAAAGTGACCAGTGCTCAAACGAATCGGTCCCATACCAAGTTCCCGAAAAAATCCTGATGTGGCAAGCAATGGACAGATTTAGAAACGTTTCGCAACTCTACCTTTCAGAGAGGACTATGACGGCGGCCGTCTACATTCAAGAATGTCACCAGTGGCGTTGGCTTCCCTTAATCAATGCTAATCAAAAAATTAAAGACGTGCTTTTATGGGTTGACTTGTCTTCTTCGCATTATGCCAAAAACACTCAAGGTATCATAGTGCTAAAAACATCGAATTTGTACCAAAAAGCAATAACCCCCCAAACTTTCCCAGGGGTAAAGCAATTGAAAATTTTTGGGCAATTTGGAAGTATGCGCACCTGCAGCAAATAATGCACCCAAAAGCCTACAGGGATTGAAGCAGATTTGGACAAAAATTTTGAAGGAAGTTCGGAAACGTTCGGAAAACACCAAATAAAGCATGCTGCAAAAATGGTTCGCTCCACAGCTACCAAAGGGGTTCAGAAGGCTCTTCGGGAAATGAATAAGTAGCTTATAAAATTCTCTATCTGAACTGTAAAAATGAATTAATCACGACTAAATTACGCTAGTGCCTTAACTTTTTCTCGATCCTCTATATTCAGATGTACCCAAAGACCGCCCTACAAATTATCCAACTGATTCTACACTTGATTTTGATACAAGTGTTAATACAAGATAAAAAAGGCGCAATTGTCCAAGCTTACCATAATCTTCTGGTCGTTTCAGCATTCTGGAAAAAATGAAACTTACACGTATATTGTTGTTATAGTGATTCTAAGGCAAACAAAGTTAAAGTATAAATTTATGTTTATACAAGCAATTATTTATTGCTTACTCAAACAAACAAATTAATATAATGAAAAACCGATAGAGGTACATAATACTACACATATTTATAAAACATCCATAACAACATACTATCTGTCGTGGCTTGAAAGTCATAAAGATGAACTTACGCGTCGAAAAATAAAAAGCAGAAGTCCTATATTATAGACTATATAGTAGGTTGTTGACGTCTGGTTGGCTGACCACTGGTACACTATTACTAATGCCAATGTACTGATAAGAGAACAGTAAAACTGGGATTTATGGACGAGATTACGATTATTAGCTATTGAGCTTTCATTTACGCAGATAATAAGTAATGAAATGGACAAAACAAAAGTAATACTTATTTATTTTTGTATGAAAGCCAAACCCATCATTTTCGCAGTACCCCCTCAATTGATTACAATGGCATGTTGGTTCACTAAGAAGTCGTAAATTCCTATGCAGGTTATCATTACTATAGTGATCCCGACGCTACATAATGTGAAGGTAATAAAAGATATAAATGTGATATTGCCTATTATCAATGACCAATTGATCGGTCGGGCGAAACATACTTTTATATGTTAGAGTAAATGAGACGGTTGTCATCAGTTTTGATGCATGCATGGTAGCTTTTGGGTATGTACGCGAGTTTCCATGAAAATTTCTAAATGTAGGAATGTGTATGTATTACTCAATGCGCACTTAAGTTGATATTGAGTAATACTGGGATTTGTGGACGAGATTACAACCTCTGATCTTTACAATTTGGCAGATAAGCAATGAAAATGAAACCCATGTGTCTAGGGAAAAGGTTCCCAAAAACAGTATGCACAATCAACGGTGTAAAAATGGCCAAATTGTTTTACAAATGCAATTTCCAACAAAACCAGTAACAAAAAAAGCGGATAAACTCACATTTATCACCCGTTTTAGTAAACAAACTTCAACCATAACCATTAACGCATAACCCAAGATTTACAATATGATAATAACCACCAAATCAAATGGGTGTCATACAAAGCTTCATAACCGTATCCATGCATTAAAAGCAGAAGGAAAAATGCAATTTACTTTGCAACCAAAAAGTTTTTTTTATATCGTTCTTAAATTCTTACTTTATAAACGAGCGTAACAAAATAATTCAATTCGAATTAGCTTCCTCTGTATGTTGAGTAGCCGTAAGCGCTTAGCACAATTGGAACATGATAATGCTCTTCCGGTTTCTTAATTTCAAAAAACACATCAATGAAAGGATAAAACGTCTTCTCTGTTCGGGTTTTGAAGTAAACCTGAGTTTCAAATCTCAACTTGTATGTTCCACAGGTAAATTCTTTCGATGATATCAAGTTTCCTACCAATCCATCTGCGTTTGTTAGCCTGCAGAGCAAAATCGTAGTGAAAAAAGGTTGTTTTTTTAATCAAACCAAACTGTTCCTGCGGAATCGTAGTTTAAGTTGAAATATTCATTTAATCGTATTTTCTCTTTGTTCGGAAACGTTTGTCAACGTTATATGTATGTAAATGATTTGGAGTGTAGTTTGTAAGGAAAAGTAGGT
>JAQGAP010001106.1:0-22957 GCA_034697805.1 Orchesella bifasciata | reverse complement strand
AAAAGAGTTAACTTAGGAATTTGCTTATTGGTGCGATTACAGCAACCAGCCCTGAGCTTGGCAAGACGCCCACAAAAGCAGATTTAGCCAAGTTAAAGATAATCCCGATTTGCCGAAAAATATCATACTACGGTAAAGGATTTAATAACGTCGCTCAGCGATGTTTTTTCTTGGAATGGAAAGAGCAAAGTTTAAAATTGATACATGAAACTTAGCTCCTATTCGTAAGCGACCAAATTGTAGTTATTAAGGTATTGGTAAAACCCTTATGAGGTCATTGCTCAAGTATCGGAGGTGAACTTCATAGTAGAATCACAGAGACGAGGAAAGGTTTATAGGAAAACAGTTCATGCGGAAAAGATGAAACTCTATCACCAAAGAGACGAGATGGATGAACTTTCTGTTGACATATAGAGTTACATCCTAGATGAACACGGAAATTGGTTGAAGCACTAAATTGGGAAGTAGAGAAGAGGAAATACGTTTTAATGCTGCTGACATTGTTGAGCAACCAAATATACAAAATTCGCCCGAATTAAAAAGTCTGGAAACACCGAATAACCGAACACAAAAGGTGTCTTTGAAGTGTGAAGAGATATATTTTGTTTTATAAAATGGAAAAGAATATAGTAAAAATACGCAAGAAGCGGTGGAAAAATTTAACAGACAAGTAGGCAGGATATTTGAGGGTTAGCTGAGCAAGAGGGAAGGAGGTTTTTTCATTTTATTAATGAAACCTTCGTTCAACTCGTATAGAGTACGTAGGGATAATTTCAACAATTTGCATCAATAAATTTGTATGCATAAACGGAGCTGCAAATGAATGTGAGAATAAAAGGCACATTTTTCCCTGTGTTGTATATTTCTCTAGTAATTTTGTTTAGTTAGGGTAGTTAGTTTAGCACAAGTAAAGTTTCGGCCACTCCAATGAACATCACCTTTATGTGGGATCTGGAGGTCGTAATCTTTGTTCGGGGATATTGCCCACACAAAGCGTTTGACCGCAAATTTTATTACAGATTTGAGTTCCTTGAGTAATTTCCAACTATGTTTCGTCAACGAGCGTTAGTAGTTTACATTTTTTAAATAAATGTTTATAAATTTAAATGACTGCTAAATAATAAACGATTTGAATAATTATTTTTACTAATATAATTTGTTTGCATCTGGTTAAAAGTTTGTGGCTTGAAAACGCCAATTTAGTAATAATTACTTTCGCCGCCATCTATGATATTTTTTAACGGTCATAATTTCCAAATTTTAGAAACAAATTAGGTTGGATTTGGTTAAGGATGCCTAGGTAATGACCAATATGATCCAAATCTTGTTTTGTTTATAAAAAATTTAATTTAAAAACTACGAAAGGTACCGTTTTTTAAAATTTAGCGAAGCGACCTCATACGAATTTTCAGGCCAGTCGTTCAAAAATGGCAAAAAAAGCATTTTATCGTTCATGGTTAAGAGGGCGCTAGTTTCGGCGTTTTAAAATCATCCGACTTAATAAAAAAGGTCTCTCATAGAATAATGAGGCCTCTCAAAATATAACAGAAAGTTCGGGGAGAAAAAGTGCCGCAATCACGATTAATTTACTCCCCGCTTTCACTCTCTCTCTTTGTTAATTTAATACGTATGAATATTTTTTGAGCTGCAATCCCGCCGACTTCCGACAGTGTTCGCGGGTTTATATCCCATAATGGAGCTTTTATTTTCAGACCCAAAACGTTTGACATATTTCGCTCATTATTTCTGACCCCACAAAAAGCTTTTAAAAAATTATGGTTACGCAAAGAATCGGTTATCTAAGTTGTACTTGCAGGCTATGGAAAACGGACGATTCGCAATTCGGAGTAAAAGTTTGACGGCTGGGTTCTCGGTGCGGTCCGAGCCAACACACATTTATAACATAAATCGGAAAAATCTTTGTTGAATGAAGTTTAACCCAATTTTTAAATCCTTTTTTTACATACAACGCAAGTGTGCAAACTACAATGATTTTATATACCACAACGTGCTCAATACTCTAATGGGACATTAGGATTGTCTTGATTTATGATTTTGTTTCACTTCGCTAAATTTGTCGATAATAAATCATTTTGTTTCTATTAGTTTCATTGGGAGGATTCTAACTTAATACCTAAATGAGATATACTCGTGAATCATATTGATTGTTAAATTGCTAATTTTAATTTGTACAAAATCAACAAATAAACCTTTTTTTAATTTTTTTTACCAAAGAGTTTCTACAGAAAGACGAAGAAACATTTTGCATGTTAATAATGAATCTATAGTTACAGAATACATTGAATTTGAAAATGCATACTCCTTTTAAAACTATGTCGTCCTGTTTAGTTATTCAATCATGCCGATCACACCAGACGAGACAGAATTGATACGGAAACTTCTACGACTAGACATCATCACGCCACCTACATCTCCATATGGAAGACTGCCCTACTCGTGCTCAGCTCCGTTTGAATATGCATATCCAGACCACCACTCGTGTGTAGCTGATTGTGGGTTCCAGTGTCTTTTCCATAGCAATCCAGTGTCTTTTCGAGTCCCCTACATTTGCGACCTACGAAGCTTATAACGGTCACATGCAATGGCAATTCAAGCGTATCAAGAAAGTCCCCCTCTTCTTCCAACATTCTATACAGACGGTCGGGTCAATGTATTTGAATCGGATTTGTAACTATTTGTACACCTTACGGGATGCACCGGTTGTTCTACAAAGACTTCAATACTTAACAGCTTATAACCTTGCACATGATTTTGATCCAGGAAAACCCAACCAACGCATTGCCGAAGGTCCTCTGGTCACTGAAATATCCCTGCGTTAGGTCTCCGCAAGGGCCTGACTTTCGAGGGGCTAGTTTATGTTTATATAGTTTTTTTGGTTCTAAATATACCTACAAAGATTTTTCCCGGGTCTGGTCACAACGTCTGGGACGGTATGTCAGACGGTATGTCATGCTTTTCCATGCAGAAAGTGGTATGATGGGATGCGAAGATGCTTCTACTGCAACAAAACTGGGCATGAGATACGAGATTGCAGACTCCTCAAGAAGAAAATATTGGTCTGTTGTTACAGGAAGGGACATGTAGAATCACGCTATCCTCTCAACCTATAAAAAAAGTAACTAGTAACTTTCTTTTCATTTTTTTTTCTTTCCAGACAAAATTCTCTCATGTTGGAGCGAAAATACTAGGCACCAGTTAATTATTTTTCTTTAATGGTATAATATGTAAGTCAAAATTCTTATCATTTATTACCTCCTAACGTATACATAACAAACAAAGAGTGAAATGAGCGACACAGATTTGAGTGTAAACCAATAAGTCAAGCCACAACTCTCAAGCGATCCACATCTCACACCAAAAAATTACAGCAGAAAATTAATCAAGATGGACATTTTAAGTGTACAAACTAAACAGAAGTCATCGATGACTCAAAAATACATGTACAGACACGGTTTTTGGAAAACAATCCGAGTTATCACAATTCCTGCCTATTAGTACATAATGAAAGTATCTTCGACATGTGTGGAAACTGTGCCCTAGTCGTTCGATGAGATGACGACACTGTACAACACTACGTACCAGAAACACAACTCAATACAACTCACGCTTCCCCTATCACGGCTATGGTTTACGTGATATAACCGGAAGTGATAAAGAAATAATTTCGATTTTAAGATTTTATAGAAAAAACCATGTGTTACAAAAAAATAGTTGTCGCAGTGTTTAGGAGACTTGCCAATAAAGGATAATAGTATTCCGGTATTAATAAGTCCATTTTTGGCACTTTACTTTGGTCAACCGTCATAGAATATTAATGGCTTACCCGGTCGCTGGTCGGTTGAAGTCCAGTTAGGAAAGCACATAAATTAAACGCAAAACACTGCATCCTTGATGGAAGTTTACTTTTTAATCAGCTAGCGTCAGCATTACCAACTTAACTTAACCAGACCGTGCGAGCAGCTCCTTTAACTTTTAAACAAGTATGGAGATACAGCATTACATGAATCCGAGACCTTAACAAACACGATTGGTAACGCATGGAGCGATGTCAAAAACAAAGCGAAAATAATATACAATCGTATAGAACCTAAACAACCAGAAATGGCAACTATTTCTTCCCAATAAGATGACAGTGAGTTTAAATTCCACAAAAAATGAGGCTTAAGCCTCATTGGCTGAAATAAACTTTTGCGGTGGAGCCGGGGCCCAATACAATAAGTATTTTAAACCGTGTTTATCATAATAAAGACAGTTATTAATTTTTGTCAACGTCATTTTTTTTGTAAAACAAACCAATCAATCAGGAAATAAAAAAATCTCCTGGAGACAGGTTAATGCATGTGGTACAGTCCCGTTCAATGGGTGAAATTTGATAAGCTAATAAAGGACATCTTTCACCAAATGACCTAAGGGTTGGGGCAAAAAGGTATGTCTTACTACACAATTCTATTTTCATAATGGAATGTGAAGTAGAAATCTACATTTTTTCTACTCATAAGTAATAATTACACACGTAAGATGTAATCAGCAGTAGTTGACGAGATACATAAATGATACAAATTGTCTTTATAAAGAAAATTTATGTGCACGTCTCAATCCAGATGTGCACATAATGCACATAATGTTCAAAAATTTAACCGGTCTGACCATCCACCCTTGACTAACAATATTTTTTCATTACTTTCTTCCGGTCTGAACAAGCAACGCCTTTTTCGTTTCATCCCACTAAACCTTTTTCTGCATAATTTGTCTGCGTCTAAGGTCTATCAGACTAAACCTACTTCTTAAACCAGTGCTAACCCCACATCACAGGGAACCTCATCCACTATCCCTAGTTCTCCTACAGTCAAGCAGAAGTAGGACTAATTTATGGTTGAGCCAGTCTCAACAGTTTGCTAGGTGTCTAGCACCTTTTCCTCCCTACCGGCTTCTCACCATTTTGGACAAGCTGTAATAACGTAGAAAACTATGTCTACAAGCACAATAAATAACGTAGATATTATTATTTCCAAATTATAAATATAATTTTAGCGATACGCAATACAAACTTTATACATAATTGCGATTAATAGTGACAGTAGGCATTTGTTAAAATGAATGCAAAAATTATATCCTAAATGGGATAAATGATCCCGTTTACCAAACTTGTGACCCTTCGTCATGCAGCATCTGCAAAGCCAATTTAACAACGGAGTCGAGCAATTACAACAGTTTGATATTCCAGAGGAATTTGAATTTCCCAAAAACGATGCAACAGAAGAATTAGTTCGAGACATACAAGAAGGTCGAGTTTAATACCCATAGCTTTTCAGAACTTTTATGACCCAGAAAATTGCTATTACTCAGGAAAATACACCCAAATGGCGATGAAAATCAAGTTTACACCCTCGAAGACTCCAACTGATTAGATAGTCAGTCAACAGCCAAGCTTTAATCATAATATGACGCAAGATTGGCCGTCAAGTTTTTGCGATGCTCTAGAGTATTGTTATTCTGAAGAGCGATGACAAAAAAAGTACAAAATTAAGACAACAGGAATGATTTTGTCGTGGAAGTTGGTAGGATCTATGTTTGGTAGCCTTTTTTAAGTTTTGCGTGAAAAATGTTTAATTTAAATATCCGAACAACTCGAACGGCTTTTTTGTGTGCTGTGAGTGACTGATTTTTTCTAGTAAATTACTCAGAAAAATAACTTGTCCAAAATTGGATTTAGGTGAATAATGCTTCTTGTATATTAAAAAATATAATTACGCGTTTACGGCATGTGTTTACAGCGAATAAATTTGCAAGGTAGGAGTAATTGGGGAGGTTAATTGATAAACAATTTTCCCGTCTAGACAAACCGTTTCCCGTTTTTAAGTGTTTTCTATTAGTTACTTACTGCTTCATATTTTCCATAATTTCAAACCTGACAAAAGCTCAATTGTAGCCAGCGTCGTCAATGAAAAGGTGCACCAAATTATACCTAAGCATATTGTACGCCTGAAGCAATGGGTTTTATTACTGTCTACTCAAATAGGAAGAAAGATTGTCTACCTGGTTGACAAATTTCGTATTTGATGCATCTCATTATTAACTAATACTGATAAGTTAACATTCTAGATTTAGTTTTTCAGTAGAAGAAAAACAACAGCTGTGATTGCTTTGACGCTCCGTAACTTACGTTGGTGTATGTCGCTTCACCTATTTCTTGAACGCATGTGATTTTTTTTTTCATTTAAGTGCAAGTAGAAATTGTAGTATTGTAATTCTCACGCCTCTTGCCACTTATCCTTGAAGCTCTATAATAAAATTGTTTGAATGACATTTTGTTGCCACTTAAACCTTACCCATCACTAATTAGGTCTGCAAAAGCTTTAAATACTCCAAGAATTAACGGACAGCAAGGTTTTGAACCCAATATACAAAAAAAAGTCTACATATTTTTAAATTAATCATGCTTTCATTCCATTAGGAAACTAAAAACAAATTGTAAACAAAAGGTGAACTAGTTGCTTAGCTTTTGCGATGTTTTCTCTCAGCTCTTCTTATCAAAAAGATGTTTTAATGTCCGTTGCGTCTACAAATATTGAAATAAAAATCAAAATGTACATTTGTTTTAATAAATGAAGGCAAAGATATATCTGTCGACAATGACACAATTTGCCGAATACGCTAAAAACTTTATTGAATGAAAGTTTTTTCCTGTCAAAACAACATTTAAAGCAAGCATTCTTATCTGATCCCAGAAGTATAAATAAAAAAGGTATAAACGTTTGTAACTCGTAAACAGTCTTTCGTTTCTTGTATAAACTCACTGTTTATGGAAAAATATTTCACCCTTGCATCAATATGCGATTCGTTAAAATCAAGTAGAATAAAATGGTATTCGTTGTTTAACCCTTCGTTTTCTCAGTATTATATTTGGCAAAACTGCCGGTGGATCAAGCTTGGCCACATATCAGTACACAAAAGTCTCTTTGTCTCCTGAGCGTCATCGAATAGCAATGACATCTGCTGAAGTTTCCGAAACTGCTTTGGGAAGAAAACTGAGCTTAGTGAGCTCCTAACCTAACTTACATCAGGCGCTCAGTTAGCCTAAATATACCAGTAAGCAGCTTCGGTTACGTCGGCATGTGTCCTCCTATTCGATGATGCTAAGAGGACAAAGAGCCTATTTGTACTGATATGTGGCCAAGCCTGCGGTGGATTTGACGAAACACAATGAAATGTTTTAAAGCAAACTTGTATATCACATTATTTTCCATATATAAACTTTTCTGTGGGTTTCAGGTCGCAATTTTAATCTTTTGGATTTATGAACCAATAAAATTATATAGTCACAAACCTTACCAGGATATTTAAATTTGATTTCCAGGCGTCAAGTTAGTTTAGACGGACTGATGATGAAGCACGGAGTCATACGAGATTTTGTACGTGATAAACTTATGTTTGAGATACTTCAATTTTGCTTTTGTGTTTGCTGGTGACAATCTGTAAAAACCAGTCAGTCACGCACAATTATTAAAAGATGCCACAGTAAAAGGCACAATAAAGAAAATGTACAAATGTAATGCAATAATATATTATGAAGTTTGAGCTATACTTACCTTTGGGAAATGTAGATCGCACAAACGTTTGTTATTAAATATGACATTGTATTGGCTGACACTCATTTTGGCTGCCTTGAGTATTAGCTAAGTGGTTACTAAGAACATATAAAAAAGAGTGAAGAGTAAATAAAGGAGATTATACTTACATAAACGAATGAATAAAACCTGCTCAAACAGGCATTAGCCACAGTTTGTACTGTTTGAACGCTTCTGACTGATTTTCCTGAATTATAAAATTTAGCTTTGGTCAAGTTCAGTTAAATTTCCAACAAACAAGCTAAATTCCAGGTTCTCTGCTTTCAAATTGCACTTTGGCTTTAATTGAATTTCCAAGAAATAAACTAACCTTTCTTTGAACAATGTCATATTTCCACAAGACACTTATGCATAAACGGGTATATACACAATGCAAAGTGCTCTCATGATAAAAATTTATGCCCACGCCTCCATGAATATAAAAACGGCCTAATAATATTTGGTACAATTTGTAATATTTTTTTTAGAGCAATGAGGAAATTTAACATAAAATACAACGCTACATCGAGTTGTGGACACTTTCCAAAGCTTTAAATGCGCAAAAGAATGGAGAACGTAAATCGCTATCAGGAAAGAAAGCAAACACCCATAATACATCAGGTTTTCTTTCCCTACGAAGAATGAAAGAACTGTGTGAAGCCTGTTTAAAAATGAGATAAAACGCCACTCAGTTCTTCATTTGCGACGAAAAGAAATCATGTAGATCGAAGATTAAAGAAAATGACAAAAAATATAAAGTACAATCATGACATAATCGTAGCTGCCTGTCTCAATTTGTAGCTGTCTCTATCCTCTAACAATTATTGGACTTGCAGCCACAATTGTAAATTAAGAAACATCATTGTCAGATGAAAATAAAAAATGGTGTGCAATGAACCAAAAAATTGGATGCCTAATTGTGAATTTGAAAATGGGAAAAGCATTTTAATGATGGAATATAGCTAAAATTTTGCTAATGAAGACCTCCAATTTAAAAAAACGTATGTAACCGGAAACGTGAATTGAAATGTGGCATTCTAAACCTTGAAGTAGAATATTTTTAGCAGTTTTTTGACAAATTGGTTTTCTAATGATGCCCCGCAACACGATTTTTGCGAGACAAATTAGCCTTTTTATTTGAAAGGATGTTTAAATGCTTCTCATAAAGTAGCTCATTATTTATTTTGTCATCATTATATTTGGTTAGACTGACAATGAACCTGATGATCTGTTTTTAAATTTTAAGAAAAATATACCGAAGTTAGCATTTTCCTCAATGCCCGAACGCATCTGAATATTTCAGGTGAAGTTACAAAATCTATCACTTGGATTATTAATGCGCCTTTAAAAATTTAAAGAGAAAAAACAGAGAGCCATTACCGTCAGTAGCAAAATATATTCTGATTTCCCAACGTCCCAAAGAGGTGAATATTGATGATTGCGTTCCGAACTGTATGGGCTCACATGGGATACGACACACCACGGGAAGTCGTGTTGCTGATGATTTACTCGTGCTTTCATGGTTTGGGAGCACCCATCTGGAAAGAGGCATTATTTATATTATAAAATTGTTATTATACAATAGCTTTGAAAACCAAATTATCAGGCCCGTACACCACGTATAAAAATGTCGTGATGAAAGTAAACGGTACTTCACTGCAAGATTTTATTTATACAATAAACTGTGAAGAAACCAACAGAAATAAAACGCATTTTCTCACTTGTATCGCTAATGTGTAACGAAAATATTCCACCTGCCTATTTTTCTAAACAAATGGGTCTGGGCTACTTATTCCTCTTTTCCCCCGATAGGTCAATTTCCTTCCTTGACCGTTTCCTCTCGATAACATTTCCTCCCATGTCAGTCTGCTCGCAAGGGCTTTCCCCCCACTTCAGTTTCGTCCCTAAGTCTTTTCCTTCTATAGGGTATTTGCTCCCCAAGATTTTGAATGAAGGTTTATGATAGTAAACTGAAAGATAATGTTGAGGTGTGCTGAAAACCTTTTTGAGTAAGCTGGATATGGGCTGGGCAAACTGAAGTTGGAGTAAAAGCCCTTGGGAGGAAAGGGCCATGAGAGGAAATGACCTTTCGGCGAAAATGCCGTGGGAGCAACCCAAATCGCTTAACAGGCAAACAATAATGTTTCAGATATTTGTGATTAAAAGTTAAAATGACTTAAATTATAATAAAAATAGAAAATTTAGGTTGCGATGAGCCTTAATAAAAAGTTTGAGACTTAACATTGTTCGCTACGTTTTTCGAATCCAAAACCGCAAAAAAGTATTCGCAACTGATATTCATTCCATTTATCTTAATTTTAGAATTTTTTGTATGATGATTGACACATGGACTTGAAAGGAAAGTAAGGCTACGACTACAATGATGATGAGCTTAGTTTAGCTAAGAAAGTTCGGTATCCTCACGCAGTTTGTAACGGAAATTAGAATCTTTAAAAAAATTAGTAAATCTCTTACCAATGGATTCCAGTGACTAGAATTTTCACGAGAAAACTTTACACTAAATCAGCACCTGAGTCAGGACGGTATCAGTTGAAATTATTACCAAAATTAATTTCACGATAGCTTCAAATAATATTTAATTATTTTTCAATCTACTCAATCTTCAAACTGTCAAGTTACACAACGATCCAAACTAATTGTGAATCCCGTGCAAAAACTGGGCGTCGGCTTTGGTCAGTCTGTCTGCTCTCCTTGCTACTCGATCTTTACAAAAACAGGATAAAGCTGGGATTCTGTAGGTGGAAAATGCATCTCATTCATTCAGAATCCCTTCCTCATTAGCAAGTAGTGGATGGAGGTGCATATCCAGAAAAGTCCCGTATTCATCGTCCACCTCGCCACTCATATAATTGCCAAACAAAGTATCATATCATAATGTAAAATGCTGAAGAGAATCATGAGAGTGTGGTATAGATGTTTTTGTCTTTGCACTTTGGTGGGTGCTGATGTGATGAACATAAACTCAAGAATGGTACACAAGGTATATTTCAATGCATCAGACTCGGGCTCATTTTCACTGGGTAAAACATTACGTAAACTGAAGTACAACGCTGCTTTTTACTCGTCTCGAGCATCGCAATGTCTATGTTGTTGCAAAGGGCTTGTGTAGCAAACTAATGCGTATAATGCTATGGCGGACATCTAACCATTAATTTTGTAAGTAGCTGTTTGCTGGCAAATTACTGAAAACATCGAACAAACGAGTTGTCTTTCAAGATGAAGATGGGGTCAGAAATAGCAACTAAGAATCCGAAGTGGCTTTGAATGCAGTAGAAAGGATGCCAAGGGGAAATTGTAAGGTGAACTCAATGAAAAACATTTCGTACTCATGAAAGCTCTTGAGAGGAAAGGAGAAGAATGTTAGAGTCGGTAAGAAAATGATAAAATATTTGCTGCTCAACCCTCTCAATGCTGCTCATTGCAATCCTTTTTGTGTTTGTTGTTTCTGCTAAATCTCCAAACACAGAATGATAAATTACTCAACTCGAGTGCATTCCATTGTCTATGTTTTGCAAGATTTTGGCGAAGGAAAATTATGCAGATAGTCCTTCAGAGAATATTTTAAATGCTTGTTTGTAGCTTTATCATGGGTTGCGGAATAGAAAAATTATTGAACGTACCACAGCGTGCATGTACATCAGAGTAGAGTACAGCAACCAGAAATTCAAAGTGGCCTTGAATGCAGCGCAGCGAGTAGTCCAAGTTGCAATTGAGTTCTGACTTGGAAATCGTCTTTTAAAGGTCATACTCATTAGAAGAGAATGCTAAAAAGTGAGAAAGAAAAGCTAGATTTTGCCAGACGAACTCGTGAAATTCCTAGCTTGTTTGTTAGAGATACAGCTAAAGAGTCACAAAGATGTTAGTAATTCGAATTACTATAATTTAATTTGAAATAAAACTACATAGTCAGTAAGTTCTTCCGCTTTCGACACATAAAAAACTGGATGTCTCCAATGACTATTTTTTATCATGAAATATGAAAACCCGTTCATTTCTAGTTAAAACGCAGCTGACACTATATTGGGGTAAGTTGAGACAACGGTTCTGGGGCTACTTGAAAGACAAAGGAGGGACCACGATTTACTCGGCCAAATATTGACGGATTGAGCTGAAATTTTGCGTGGAGACAACTTAATTGATTCCCCAGGGGATTTTTTTGCCCGTTTTTCAAAATTCAAGTTTGGCGCGAAATTACAAATGTCGAATTTTTTATATTTTCAAGTGAGCCAGTGGACCAATACGGATTCGTGAGTCCTTTTAGCACCTTAATATTTACCATATAAAAGTTTTATAAAAATGCGACCTTCGATGTGGGGCCACTTCCAGTATCACCATCATGTCTGTGAAATAACAACTTTTGTTCCTGCGATATTATGAACCAATGCATACGAAGTCTAACGCAAAAACAATCATGCAATTTGGACCTTTTGACTCCAAGTTATAGAACTTTAAAGTTATCAAACCTGGAAGTCGAGTTGGGCGACTTCGAGAAAAAAAGTTCAAAAAACGTTTAAAAGGTACTTTAGTTGTTTATCAATGACAGGACAACGAAAAGCATAGATTTGGGGATCTTAAACACTTTTTTGCATGATTCTTTTTGCGTTAGACTTCGTATGCATTGGTTCATAATATCGCAGGAACAAAAGTTGTTATTTCACAGACATGATGGTGATACTGGAAGTGGCCCCACATCGAAGGTCGCATTTTTATAAAACTTTTATATGGTAAATATTAAGGTGCTAAAAGGACTCACGAATCCGTATTGGTCCACTGGCTCACTTGAAAATATAAAAAATTCGACATTTGTAATTTCGCGCCAAACTTGAATTTTGAAAAACGGGCAAAACAACCCCCTGGAAAATCAATTAAGTTGTCTCCACACAAAATTTCAGCTCAATCCGTCAATATTTGGCCGAGTAAATCGTGGTCCCTCCTTTGTCTTTCCAGTAGCCCCAGAACCGTTGTCTCAACTTACCCCAATATAGTGTCAGCTGCGTTTTAACTAAAAATGAACGGGTTTTCATATTTCATGATAAAAAATAGTCATTGGAGACAACCAGTTTTTTATGTGTCGAAAGCGGAAGAACTTACTGAGTACGTAATTTGTAATATATAATTATAGCCCTTTTGTTTTCCAAATATAATTTGTATGTAAAGTATGTATGTCGTGTATAATTATGGGTTAACGATCCATTATGGGTTATCAAGCAGCAGATGTTTTCATTTCAATAAAACGCAGTTGATCTGCAAAAACAATCAGTCTGAACTCTTCAGTCAAGCAACATTTCTCAAAATGCAAATTGCTTGTGATATATTAATGGACGACTGTTGCAGCGCGCTGCAGCGTTGATTATAAATATTCAGTCGGGAGTCAAATAAAAAAAAGTCAGACAATATCAGCGGTCAGAAACTTTCAAATTACAGTTTTGGACTGTGTAGTGATATATCAATATGAAACTAGTTTGTAAGGAAAGCATTTTGTGACGGCCTAAGCCACAAATTATGTAATAATATTTGCTGGTGGGTTGGTTAGGATTGATCCTGGTTTTCCAACGAGAGGATCCAACTCTTGGTATGCAATGAAAGGCAAACAAGCTACGTTGAAATGAGTGAGTGAAACTGCATTTTACGTTGCACAAAGATGCTTAGAGTAAATCTACACGTTTCACTTACTTCACTAACTGCGCAACATGCACAACTTGTTGCAGATAATGCAGTGCAATGGAAACTTATGATATTAAGTTTATGCATCTGCTTTCAGCTATCCTTCCACTTTACTTCGCATAAATCGTATTCAACGTTAAGAAAACAGTATGAAACTTAGATATATGTAGGTCGTCTTTGCGAGTTACAACAATATAAAATACAGCAAAGTCAAAACTTGCTTAGTACCAATGTGTTTGTAATAATGGTTGGAAGAAGCATAACTACCTCTTCAAGCGCATATGATGAAGACTGTGGAAGTAGTGTTATGACTGGGGTGTCAAACCCCAGTCATAACACTACTATGGAACATAACTAGAACATAAACAAAGTACAAATGTTGATGAAAATGCTGACGTGCAGCCACAAGAAAAATTGTTTGGTGTTTCTCATGATTTTTTGTTCATTAACTACATCTAAAACTTTGACTTAGATATTCTAGAAACGAAAGCCAATGACTGGGGAGTCAATCAGTAAAAGTTTATAATTTAACAATGTATAAATTAAATTATTAATGTTTGCATTTATTTATATGAATCATTTTGTCATTTTGTAACGCTTATTTATTCATATTTATACTATACATTCGGAGTTTAAATCAAAATTAATCTCTTTTAGTGTTTCCCAGAATGTTAACCGGTACGTATTTTACAATGAAAATCTATAAAACATCCAAAATGCAAAGCACAGCAAAGTAAGCACACTAACAATTTGAGGAAAACTGTCTTGTTAACTAAATTATAACGTCATCCTGTATTCAGTATCAGAACTGCTTACATCATAAACATTATCAACTATAGATGACAAACATGAATGATTTTTGACACAAAGGATTTCGAACCCTTTTCATAAACCTCTGCAGTTGCTCCCGGTAAAACACCCAGTCATTATTTACGCCCAAAACATCTAAAAACATTTTTGAGTTTTAAAACTAATAATTCTAGATACACAAACCCTTTTAAAATGTTTATAGATTTCGTCTTATACTTTTTATAATGTGTCTTAGCTGTGCACTTATACTTTCTTATAATGTATTGATTTAAAAATAATTTTATAGTATTAAGTTCATTAATTACACCTGCTAATTGACAAAAAACATTATATTACTAAAATGACCTTTGAGTCATCAAAATATTGGCACTTATTTATCTTAGCAAATCTTAAAAACTATTGATTAGAAAGTGTCCCCTCGAAAACCTTAACTTACTTACCACAAATCCATTAAGCTGATGCTAAGGCGAATTGATTTATAGTATACTCCTCTGTTTTTTTATGATTAAAAAATTGTAGTGGTTAAAGGAATTATGCTAATAAATATTTATACAAAAGGCCTTTCAGTTTGGACACAAATATCCGAAAAGTGAACAATGGACTCGCCTGTGTGTTTGTTTTGGCTTTTTGCTACAAATATTTGTACATGATTTTCCATAGCATTCTTTTTAAATAACTAAATAACAATATATCATTACTACATTTTACAATGGGAAATGATACATTAAAATAACCAAAAAATGGTTTGACTAAAACTAAACCTGTTATATACCAAAAAATGTTTTCCGTTCATTGGTACCTTGTTAGAATAAAGTATAATATAGGTATTATAATTGTACCAATACACTTTCAACTATGATTGAAAACACTTTGAAAAAGCGCTAGTTCTAGACTTGCACACTTTCATCATCATGTTCTGGCTCCCAATCCTTCAAGAAATTTGGATCTCCCAGAAGCCTGAAAAGCTCCTCCGACAAAATTGCTTCATGAACCTTGTTTCGTTCTTGTTTTCTGCAATTAAACGTAAATAAATATTTTTTAAGTTAAGCTGCATTAAATTAGCATACTTTGTTAACTAGCTACGATCTTATTATTTTATAATTATTCGGGTTACTTACGCTTTCAGCAGCTCTCTAACTTTTTGTTTAACCTCTTGACACTCATTATTTTTCTCAGTGGACAAAAAAAGACGTAGCGCTGCGTCCATTGGAATCATTTTAGTCTCCGGTTGTGGCTCCTCTTCGTCAGAACTTTCGTCCGTTTCGATCTCCTCATCGGATGTCGACTTTATTTCCCAGCTCACATGTCTTAGCGGTGGATTCTCAAGGAGCTTGGTTGTGAGTCCGTCAAGGAGCTCCAGTAAAGTTAAGTCCTCCCACTCGAACTCATTTGCCAGGTCAACCTCTCCATACTGATTTAAATATTCCAAGTTTGCCGTCTTTGATGCTGTTTTCGACCGTTTAACAAAGATAAAAGGTGGGGATTCCGGATACTCGTTAGGGAACCACATCAGGAGAGGAATTTCGAACCGGAGGACTTTATTTATAGCTGGTCTGTTATCTAATGGAGGCAATTCAGGTCCAGCCTTCTTCTTATTTGGTGCGGTAGGCTTAGCTCCAATTTTGATTTCTTGGATTTTCCTAATCACCAGAGTTCCAGAGAGTGCCAAAAGTGTTATTCTAGCTCCAGTTCCGTTGTTTTGTAAATATTGTAGCAAAACTGGCGTCGGGTTTCTGAGCACACTTGTCGCTGAGAGGAGGTCGTTCACCGTTTCAGTCTGATTGCGATAAAACACCCCAGTATTTTCCAGTTGTTTTGTTATATCTGTAGATAAATAAAAAATGTGTAGATACATATTTTGCATATACCTTTTTCAAAATAAATTATAATTCAGTGATTTCAATCCATTTCGACCCCAAACCAAAATCAGTGGTCAAAATCGAATGAATATTTATGCCTATTCGATCGCCTACAAAAGGTAATATCGGGTCATTTGGTTAAAAAATGACTTGCATAAAAATTGGGACAAATATAAACGTGAAGATTTAAATAAGAAATCTACGCTATATTTCGTAAGAAAGCCGCGTATGAGAGAATTGCGAAAAAATCAGAAACATGAGTCTTTTTTTATTAGAAACTTGCGTATGATAAAGTTGCGGAAAGGGAAATAATAATGTTTTTAGAACAAATTCAATAAATATAGGTGACAGTTTTATTTTATAATTCAGTTTAAATTTTTTTTTCAGCCAAACTTACTATTAAACTATAGGTTTGGTTATTTTGATGGTTAGGTTAATTCAGCGAAAGCGTGTACAAGTGTACACCGCCACTGAGACCATTTCTCGTTTATGCCTTCATATTATAAAAAAATTGACCTGTCACCGAGTTCTTCACCTTAACTAACATTGAGTCAGGGTAAAATTGTGGTTTTAACAGAGAAGATTACCCTCTTTTATACTCCTGTCACCGATATCTTTATCGTTACTGTACCATTTAACTCATGGAGGTTAGATTTTTTAATTGGTTTTACATGATTTTACAAAGAAATGCAACTATTTGCACGGATTTAAGATTTCCCACAAAGAGCGTAAGAATCTTATTAATATCGCAGATTAATGACAAAGTTTCGAGTAATTCTACATACGTATGTTTCTTATTATATCTGGCGTGGATTTCTATTTTACATACGCACGATTAAATGCATCCCATAAAAATTCATTTGATTTCGAACACGGATTTTGGTTCGGGGTCCAAATAGATTGAAATCATTGAATTCAGTTGAAGACAAACCTTCAATACTTTTCTTGAGTTTCAGAGGAACTGTCAGTGAAGTGGAAAATGTAGAGGTTGGAAGTACCTCAACAGGAAATTGAAAATGACCTGGCGTAACATATCGTCTGGGTGGCCATTTTGACAAAGCTTCAACCAGCGAGTCAACGGTAGTCTCTAAGTCGCAACAATTTGAATCTCCTCCAACACAAAAGTCCAGGTTGTAATCTTTTTTCAAAGTACGAAGATTCACTCTTCCGTTGGGACCAACAAACGGTTTATTCTCGTCATCATCCAATGTTTCATTTGGGATGACATGCCTAGTTGGTACGAGAAATACTTCGGGCATTTCCCGAGGAAACTTTGTGGGAATCCAAATCACCACTGGAATGTTGCAGGTGTTATTTTCTTCATTGGATACTGGGACGGTTCCAGTAAGCGATACCAACCGCTGAAGAGTGATTGTTGGACAGTTATTTGGAAAATAATTTCCCATTTCAGCTTTCAGCTCGGGGTACTTCTTGACTACATCGTCAATCTCTTCCAAACATCCATCCCACATGGGGTAGTTGCCAAACGAGACATCTGAGCCTGAACACATTTTTGTCGGAGGAATAAATCAACTCTTTTCCTGCAATAGAATGAAAAATTTAGCTAAAAAATCAATGCAGTCTAGTGGGATGTTATTTGAGATTGGCAGTCGTAATTATATAAGGATGTTTGTGACGTTCGATAAAATAGTGTGGGCTCGTAGTTCAAAGGAAATATGAAGAGTTATGATGGCTGCTCATAATTACAACAGCTTTTGTTGAAAACAAATCAGTAGTATGAACTTCTGAACATTTTCCTTTCGCAGCAAAAGTTATCACTCTTTGACTTTGAAAGCAGAGTACCATTACAACCTTTTGTTTTTAAGGACGACTGGATAATATTACGCAAAATATCATACATTAAATGAAATAAAACTCCATTAAGTATAACTTACTTACGTACCTTATACTTTGATTTATGACGCTTTTTGATATTTAATAACACTTCCTTGAATGCTCCTGATTGAAAATTTTGATTGCACTTAAATCAAATTTGAATAATATTTATTTGCTACCACGATAACTCATCGTCAGTTGTTCACGAACTTTTCAAATATTATGTTAATTTGTAGATGCTGAAATCTTCACAACCATCCTTTGGAATCGGAACCACAAAAGTGGTTGTTGATAAACTGGTATAGTTTTCAAAACAGTTGAAAATAATGTGCAAATGGCAAAAGTATTTTATTTACTATAAATACACACATGTTTCTATGCATTGAGACGTAGTGAGCATTGAGAAGTAGAAGAAGAAATATTTTACCATATCCTCACTATATTCATCCTCCGCAGTGAAATATACTTTAGTTGTGTGGCATGATTGTTTTTCTGCACTACGAGCCTTGTTGGTTCCTCATTGTGTGTGAGAATATTGATGTGAAGAACGGAGTATACCTGAATTTGAGTATGTCTGTAGGTATACAATACAGAAAGAATGCCGATGACATCAGAAAAAGAAGTACAATGTAAGTATGCTCCACAAACTGTAGACTATGGTTTTGCAATTCTCTCTTTGCTTAGTTATAAGGCAGACTCCTTATTTCATACTGGCTGGCTGAGTTCTAAGCTCAAAGGGGTTATATATGAGAAATGAGAAAATATCCGACGATTCTAGATTGAAGACCCAGTTATTAGCAAAAAACAGGTCAGTCGTTTTCGCTTGGTGAAGGTCAATGCCAGGAAAATTTAATATCACAGTCAGTCGTTTTACAACAAGCTGAATTGAAAGGAAGGTGTCACACTGCATTCTACGTTGCAAAAATCTGCGTAAGTGGCTAGTATCATCAAGCTACCCATTAAATTGCACATTGCGTAACTTGATGCAGATGATGCAATACAATGTTTGGTTGCATTATTTAACGTTTCATCTTTTTTCAGCTCTCCTTCCACTTTACTTTGCATACGTCGTGATCAATGCCAAGAAAGGAATATGAAAGTTAGTTAGTTAGTGGTCGTATTCCTGAGTTGCAGGAAATGCAAACAGTGCAGAGTTTAAAGTATTTAAGAAGCAATATGTTTTTGAAGCTATAATGGGTGACAGAAACATAACTACTTTTGCAAGCAAATACGATGAAGTCTATGGAAGTAGGTTTATTACTGAGCTTTGACATTTGGAGCAGTATGGATACGATAGTATAATACACTTGTTTACAAAATATTACATTCAGACAATGCAGCTGCAAGGGGAATTTGCACGTCTATCTGGACGTTTGTTTTTCATCCACAAACAAAGCTTTGACTAACATATTCTGTACTGGAAGGCCAATAAGCTTTTGGTCTTGAAATAAAACTTACAGCTATTAAAAAATTTAGTAGAAAATTGTAATGCTTAAATTTATTTACATGATTCATTTTACCACTTTCTAACTCATGTTATTATGTATACTACACCTTCGAACTTAAATACACAATTTATCTCCTAAAATGTTTACAAGTATGTTACCTGGTACGAATTTTAAGGTACAGGTATATAAAAATGGTGAATGTAATTCATAAAAGGACAGCAATCTCTGCAAGAACAACAACACTGTTCTTCCAGTTTTATTCACATACGCTTGCAAAATAAATGCGCACGGAATATTTTAAGAAAATTGTCATGTTATTAATATGATAAATTCAGTATCAAAACTACTGATTAAATGACAAAGAAAAATTAAATGACAACCATGATTAGTTTTTGGTTAAGAATTTCAAATCATTCCTGTAAACCTTCCATTCTACTCATCGCAGCTACTTCCGGTAAAAAATCCTGCAATTCAATAAAAATGTATGGGATTGTTCATGGCAATTACCTCTACAAAATAATGTTTATGAGTCGGCCAGTTAATAATTATAAAGATATTGAGGTTAAAGACTGTAAATGGTGTAATTGATTTCACCTTAAATTTCCATCAGTCGTCCGAGTCACTTAAAGTTATCACCTCAATGTCATCCGTGGCTGCAGTTTCTTGTTTTGTTTTTGCTTTCTTCTGAAACACAGCATGCGCCTTATTTTGATCGCCAAATGGCTCATTGTCGGGAGACTCTAGTTTACATTCCTTCCGTTTAGTTCCAGCGCTTGTGGAACTTGATGCCGCTTTCTGATTTATATGGTTTTTTATAGCTTTCACCTTCACGTAAAGCCTTTGCATTTCTGCTACTTGCTCATTCTTTAGCTTGGTAATATCTGCCTCTTTTTCATTTTCTATCTTCTCAGTTTCTGCTTTATGCCTCTCCTCCATTTGCTTAATTCTCCGGTGGTAGCATTTTCTAACCCGATCAGCATCTGCCGCTTGATCAATCAACAAACCATGAATTTCCTCTTTTTCAGTCTCCAGATGATAAAACTTCTTTTGGAGTTTTTCCTTTGCTTTCTTTTCCGCTACAAGCTCAACCTCCAGTTTTGATACGCAGCTCTCCAAGCTTCCAACGGTTTTCTGCAGTTTTCCAATTTTTTGGTTGTTTCCATTCATTTCCGCCTGAGATATTAATCGTTCAGCAGAAAGCTGGGTTTCCAGATTTTCACATTTTCTCTCCAACTTGGCAAGGGTTTGATATTGATCTCCATTCTTCATTTCGAAATCTGATCGCTCTTTTAACAGCTTGTTGTACGCGGTATGAATTTCTTCAAAATCGTTACATTTTGTCTGGAACAATGTCTCCAATTCAAGTTTTTCATTTCTTATCTTCTCAATCTTGGAATTGGCTGCAAAAATCTTACAAAAATCTTTTAGTTTCTCCTCCGATTTGTTTGCAGAAACAACGGATTTGAGTTCCTTCACCCTATTTGTTAAAATCTGGGTTTGGTTTGTAAGTTCATGGTTTTTGTTAAACAATTCACGATTCTCTGCATTCCTGAAGTGCAGCTGCTGCTCCGCCCAGAGATTGCGGCCATCAGGGTTCTCAACAACTGGGAATATTTCGGCGTAACGTCTTTGAATTTGAGGAGCAGAACCATAGCATTTAGTTGAGTTACCGCTTGCAATAGTGACTTCATTTGGGTCGCAATAATATGGACGAATGGTTACGTCCGGAATACGCTGCAATGTGGAAAACGACGTTGAGTATAACCCTGATACTACTGCTTTGTTGTTGCCTACTTCTGCAGCATCTTTCAAACTGGACGAAATTTGATGTTCCATTATTCGTGAACCAGTTTTATTCAGCCCGAGAAATGCCAAGTATCTCGTGCGCCAGACGCAATATAAGCTTAAATAGTCGTTAAAAAATTGATTGGTACTGAGGCGTTTGCTAACTATAAGATTTAAGTTAGTTTGAAAAAACTTCCCTATAAACGACATTCTTGGTAAAGACATTATCGCACCCATGAAGGAGTTTACCCTGCTCTGTAGAGTCAAAGACTTTGACTTTTACATCAACCCCACGCCTAACTCTTGAAAATGCTACATACAATTGTCCATGTCCAAAAACAGGCTCAGAAAGATGTATTCCAACTTTGTCCAAAGTTTGACCTTGAGACTTATTAATTGTCATTGCAAATGACGGTTTAAGCGGAAATTGTCTGCGCCTCATTGAAAACGGCATTGCACTTTCAGAATTTGTAACATCAATGCGTGGAATTAGAACTATTTGCCCTTTATGGGATCCTGTCAATACTGCAGCTTCAATGACATTAGCTCTCATGCTACGGACAACTAATCTGGTTCCGTTACAAAGGCCTTTCTTTGTATTTAAATTTCTTAAAAGCATTACAATTACACCAACTTTTAAAGTTAATTTATGGGCTGGCATCCCAGAAAGATTAAGAGTGTTCAAAAATTCTAATGGAAAATTGCATCTTTCATCATCATCATCCGTTACCACCATGTCATCACTGAAATATGTGCGACTTTCACCATCAATGATATTAAGTACTTCAGCATTAATCATATCTACGTCAGAATTTTTAGGACATAAAATAGCTCTTCCCATAAATGTTTCAATGTTCTCCAATGATATTTTGTCTCCAAAAATTTCTTCAATCAATGAACCTTGACAAATATACTGTTGAGGGATTTCAATTATATCATCTCCTAAATCGTATTCATTTTGTAAATCTCCACTTCCTAACTTTAAAAGCCATTCACTATATGAAGGATCAACAGATCTCATATTTCTTGTCAGGCTGAGTTTATGGAAATGTCTCCAAAGATCACTGTATTTTAAACATGCTTGAACAATTGCAGGACGCTGAGCACGTGGTAAAATTGCCAAACATTGTCGAAAATCGCCTCCAAGAAGCAGGGTTTTTCCTCCAAACGGAACCTGATTGTTCATTACATCTCTCAAAAGTCGATCAATACAATTCAAAACATGACTTGATGCCATTGTGCATTCATCCACAATCAATAACTGTGCCTGCCGTATATTAGCTGCATCCGTTGACCCCATTTTTAGCCTTGAAGTAGAGTTCTCTAGCATTGGTATAGGTAATGAATACAAAGAATGGTATGTTCTTCCACCAATTAAAAGGTTAGCTGCAATTCCGGTTGAAGCAGTGGGTAAGCATACCTCTTTCTTGCCACGAAAAAAATGCAAAAGTGTAGTGTATAAATATGTTTTTCCACTTCCACCGGGACCGTCCAAGAAAAAGCACTTTGGACGTAGTGCGCAATCGTTAGTTGACTCAACAATTGCATCAAATGCAAGTCTTTGTCCAAGATTAAGAGTTTGAATCATTTCTTCGGCAACTAACATTTCATCATCAGGGTCAAAAAATTGTTGATTCAAATCAGGCAAATTATCAAGTCCAATTGGACATGGTAGCATAAAGTCTTTCAACTTGCATCCTAAACATAGTAAAGTGTCTTGTAAATCCTTCAGGGCATATAATTCACAATTACGACAACTACCTTGTTTGTGATGTATTTTAAAACAAATGTCCTCAATCATATCTTCTTTGTTATCATTCCAAAGTTTTAGTTTATCAAATGCAGGACCCAAAACACAAATATACGCAAACAACTGTCTTAACTGATATGGCATTGCGTATGTTTT
>JAQGAP010001105.1:0-22970 GCA_034697805.1 Orchesella bifasciata | reverse complement strand
CTAATATCACTTTAAGTGGATGAAAAAATCAGTAGAGAAAGCAAATATTTCCCACTTGAACGATTGAAGTTATATCGTTAGATTTTTAAAAGTTATCGAATTGTATTTTAAAATGCATTGATTTTTTAAAAATTTAAACAAAACGCTCGACAAGTTTAATATCATAATAGTTTACAACGGACATCCCAACGCCAACTTTCATGTTATAAAAAAGTTTTGCTTTTGGATGCTTGCTGGAAGCACGGGTCCGGTTTGCTCTGCCTGCATTGTACAGTACTAACTAAAAGTGTGTTGTAATTAGTTTTAAGATATGGGATGCGACACAGAAAAGGTTACGGTTATTTGGTGTTTGGAAAAAATGTTATCGAGTCCCGCTGTAATGAGAGTGCTTTTAAATTTACATGTTTAATGGTTGGGTGGCTATGATATCAAACTGGAAAATTCACCTTTAGCTCGACCTACTTTTGTTTGTTTCCTTGTTGACGGTATCATTTCATTGAAGAAGGACTTATACATTTTAACCAATGTGAAAACCTACTTTGAATTTATACCCAAAGTTCCTTTTTTATCTTTCACATTACCCCTTACATACATTACGTCTAGAACAAAGAGTTGACGTAAACTGGTAATTACACTTACACAATTGTATATATGAATGATACATCCTTTCCCCACAACACAACTCATTTACAAAGAGGACGTTCCCCACGTGTATTTACAGGTTTTCACCGGTTCCCTAAGTTTGAATTGGACCTATGATTTGTTAAAAGTAACCTTGAAAACGTTTTGCCGTTGTTACATTAGGAATAATAACATTGCAACTCTTAATGCGAATATGTTTAATGCATGGCGTAATCTATATTAATGTTCAATTTTCACAAAAATGTTTTGATTGCAACTTTGATGGAATTCGGTGTGATGAAACGTTAGATGTATTTTAGAGATATGGTAATGTTTTTATTTACAAAAGAATTCTTGGAATGCGCTACAGAATGGGAATGAAAAATTTGAATTTTTATGCTTGCACAATTCTGCCAAGCACCTTTTCTTCGTTGTTATTCTTTCGCATCGTGTGTGCCATCCTTTATGCGCAAAAAACTAATTGCATGGTTCAATATAAATCTAATAGTTATGGAACAGAATGAGCTATCACCACCTTTGGATGACGAGCTGAAGGATGGGCAGTGGATGGGTGTCAATGTTCGGAGTCAAGGTCCAGGACGCAAAGTCATGGTAATGTTTAATGGCTTGTTGAACTATTCAGTTACTACTTACTACTACAAGTTAATTACTACAAGTTTTGCAGTCCGGTATCAAGAAGCTCTTGGTGTCCATAAAATATGAGAATTGGAACTTTTATATCATATTTGTGTAAAAACTCGTAAGAAATTACAGCTAGCAAAAAATCTTTATTTTAGTCGAAGGGAATGCAATTTTATTGCAGAAATCTTTTAACTTTTCAGTTTTGGAATAGGATTTAAATGATGAAATTATTTTCCCCAAGTAAACAAGGTTTCCGACACCTACCTACGAAATTTCGCTTTTATGTTCCCAGTTGTTCGTATGTGACATTCGAGTGGAGTGTTTGTTGCTTGAAGTTACAAGACAAGAAGCACTTCCGTTGCAAGTTGCAACAGAGACACACACATAATGTTTTTGCATGAATGCAATAGTTGAATGGCACGTACTCACCAGGCTATTTTATACGCACCCAAAGTACTTTTTTACGCATAGCTTAAAAGTTTCAAGTTTACAATCAACAATCGTTCGATGCCCTTTTTATGCGTCTGGATTTTACGAAGTGAAGAAATATTAGCACAAGCTAAAAGCTTTCAGAGCCACTTTATCGGTGGTCCTAGGACACTTACGTCAGTCAGAGGAATGTCACATGTGATATTACCACAAATGGAATTAGTAAAATTGCAACATATGTTGTCATTCCGGTTCCGTTTCCTCCCTTGCATTTATGTACACATTACGCATAGCTGAAATGTACTTACTGTAAAGTGTCGAGTGGAAATCATGACTGAGTTACCTATCATATTTGACGTGCTCATAGCAAATAGAACCCGTCATCCGAGTTAGTCATTAAGGATCAAATACAAAAGTGTATATACGCAAATGCATAACATTTCTTTTGACACTTTTATGAGTGTGGCAGCCTAACTGTATTTTATTTTGTTAGCAAATACCTATAAAAAATCCCTGGCCTAAAGTACAAGCTGCTGAATATATGTTTTTGTATAGGTTTGTGCACATCGGTATGTCAATCAAGGGAAGGATTTTCGTTGGGGACTCGGTCTTTGTCACTTCCTCACACAATACCTTGAATACGACCAGACGCTGGAGCCTTGCAGAAACAAAGTGAGACGAGCTTTGGAAGATTATGGCTTCTGTCAAGCTGGAACATCAGCGGATTTACTGGAGGATGACACAGCCTTGATGGGAGCACCAGGTGCGTATACATGCAGAGGGATGGTGTTTGGAATTTCCGTCTCGGATGACTACCTAAACAAAGACCGGAATCACTACCACACACCACTTCTAGAGAATAGCCCAATTGACAAATACAGCTACTTAGGAATGTCCGTGTCTGGTGGTAAATTTTTTGGGGACCATTACACATACGTTGCTGGAGCTCCCAAAGCAGCTCTCGGATCTGGACAAGTCTTCTTCTTCACGAAGGTAAAAGACGTACCACCAACGAGATGCTATCAAATGTCATATCGTTTCATCATAAGAGTAGGGATGTCGTATCCAAGATAAAAACATCCCAAAAGTAGATTTATCTAAAAAGAGGAACGCATGAACGGGCCAACTAGCTTATACAAATTATGTGTTTTAAACTTTCTTCTCCACTTTTTGTGTGTTTGAGCAAACATGATATGTTGACAAATTTCAGGGTGGTGATCAAGGAAGTTTACAAGTTGAGGGATTTCTCACCGGTGAAGGTTTTGCTTTTAGCTACGGCTATGAGCTCGCAACGCTGGATATAAACGGTGACAAGTGAGTTATTTTCTTGCTGATGTTGTCTCAAAAATGAGTTTTCATATTTTACTTCAAGCTGAGAAGCATATTAAAAGATTTAAAAAAAAGCTCTGACTTATGCACGCTTGCATTCATGTTGGTTTGCACGAGTATAAATATGATCTCATCTTCTAATCGGAATTAGGCTTTGTAAGCAATGCAGAGAGAATGACTCTTTGTATGTAGCAAATAAGTAAAACGCCTTTCCGTTAAATATATTACGACACCACAGTTGTGGTGTGTACCTACATGAGCAAGCTTAGTTCATGAACGGTTTATCCTAATCATGCCGTGTGTACCTGACTCCATTATAGTAAAACGGACTTGGTGGTTGGCGCTCCATTTTACATGGACTCAAAACAGGCTGGAGGTGCTGCGTATGTCTACATTAATGACGACGGATTTCGGCCAGACCATCCCTACGTGCGACTGACAGGAACCAGGGAATCAAGATTTGGGCTTGCATTATCATCTGCTGGCGACTTGAACAGAGATGGCTTTGATGACCTTGCCGTGGGTGCACCATACTCATTTGAGGGAACTGGGGCTGTTTACATTTACCTTGGATCCAAAGATGGCATCATTCGTGAGCCCTCTCAGGTATAATTAATGCCGATTATTTTCATAGACTGGTTAAGAGTATAACAACAGCTCGATTCATGCTTCACCGTATTGATGGATGGTATCCAATGATTCGGCTAACGAATATATTATGGTTGTAATTATTATTAAGGTGATCGAAGGAAGAGAGTACTTTCCAGACATGTTGACGTTTGGTTATTCTCTGAGTGGTGGGGAGGATTTGGATAGGAATTCGTATCCAGACCTACTGGTTGGTGCGTATGACTCCGATTCTGTGGTATTGTTACGTGCTCGTCCTATCATTGATGTTGTCACAAATGTGTATGGAAATCTTTCAAATATTGATCCTAATGGTCATGGATGTTCTGAATTTCCTACTTCCAATCAAACCTGGTATGAAGCCATAATATTATGCAATTGCGTAGTCTGAAAGCTTAAGCTTCTAATCCTACATATTAAACACATGTCTTTGTTCAATAGTTTCAGTTTCATAGCGTGTTTTGAAATCACTGGGATCACACAAGTTCGAGCGACCTCCTTGAGAGTAGAGTATCGCATAGAAGCTGAAACGTTTGTGGAAGGGAAAAAGTTTTCCCGTGTAGCATTTTACAATGGGCGCAGAGATCGTCCTCAAGTTGTGAACCAAACCGTCACAATGAGAAGGAGCGGAGCATCAAACAAATATTGTTCCAATGAAACAGTTTTTCTTAAAGTAAGTTTTAATAAAAGTGCAATCAGGTACGGGGCTTAGAATAATGGGATTGAATTTCATGAGATGAATTTTTGCAGGAGGGTACAAAAGACATTCAGTCACCAATAGCTTTCAAACTGACTTACACGTTAATACAACGGGAACCAGTGTACATCCCAAACGCTGCCACCTTACCAAACATACAAAATTATCCAATACTAAACCAGCAAGAGGCTTCCAAAGTGTTCCTAGCTAATTTTGAGAAAGACTGTGGGGAAAACGACCATTGTGAAAGCGATCTCTATGTAAATGCTGTCCCGGAATTGGAGGAGACTGATGATTCTGGCCATTACCTCTTGGTGTTAGGCCGGGACACTGTTTTCGTGCTCAACATATCCCTTGCTAATTTTGGAGAGCCAGCTTACGAGGCTGCACTCTATGTTTCCCATCCAAAATCAATGTCATATATTGGACAAGATGCCGAAGTATGCTGCATTAAGATTAACTTTAGATTGAAAATGACAAGCAGTAAGAATTCACTATTTATAATCTGCTTAAAATGGCTTACAGTTACAGAAAAAAGGCCTAGGATGTACCCCATTCAATGCCAGCCTAGTAAGTTGTCCACTTGGAAATCCGTACAAAAGACATATAGACTTCAGGTATCTTCGACTACGTTTTGATGCTGGAAACTTGAAAGATATTGAAACTAAGCTTGAATTTGAAGTCTGGGCCAATTCAACCTCAATTGATGATGACGAACAAAATAATCACAAGATTGTTACTGCGACAGTAATCAAAATGGCTGAGCTGTCCATTGCGGGGTAATTAGAACTTTTTTTTCACACAGCATATAAATTAATGTTGAAACAATTTTCATGTGTATTTTTGTTGCATTTTAGAACTGGAGAACCTGAAAAATTATTCTATGTCTATGGGGGTAATGTGATTGGGGAATCGGCAATAAAATCACTAGCAGAAATCGGGCCAAGGGTAACCCACCAGTACGAAGTTTGGAATGCTGGACCATGGAAAGCCTCCTATTTTAATGTGGATATATGGTGGCCCCATCAAGTTGAAAATGGCAAATCTCAAGGAAAATGGTTGCTATATCCTGAGGGTCCACCAGTATTGGATGGCGATGGCCAATGTTATCTTCCAAACGACGTAACGGATATATTACACCTTCGTACCAAAAGAGAAACTGAAACAATAGTTGCATCACAAAAGGAGCGTGGACCAGATGGAAAATTTAAAACATACGTAGAAATGGTAAGCTAGAGTCGCCTTTTCATCATCTAACGTCATCATCATCTAATGTCTCTAACATATATGCAAACTGGTGGCATAATCTGAATCAAACTTTCCTTAATTTGTAGAATTGTGTTCGTGGTTCAGCCAAATGCTTTAGAATAGAATGCGTTATACGAAACTTACTTCCACGTGAATCAGCAGTCATTAAGATTCACTCTAGGTAAATTGACGTATTAAAATTTTCAAACCACTTGAGGAAATTTAATTTTTTAGAATGCTCAACGTTTTGCTTAATTTGATTTATTAGACTATGGAATGCTACGCTGGTAGAGGACTACCCTACAGTAGATGAAGTAAGAATTCGATCCAAGGCCCAGATCAGAATTTCAGACGAAATCCGGCAGGATCCCGGAAACGATGTTGCCCAAGCTTTAACAACGTGCTTTCCAGATCTAAAACTGAAGGTAGAGCTGGAAGGCATAGCGTGGTGGATATATGCTGTATCCATTTTAGTAGGAATTATAGTATTAGCTCTTATCGTCTACTGTTTATACAAAACGGGATTCTTTAAGAGAAGACGTCCAGAACCGACACACACTGCCAGAGTGTCTAGAACGTAGTTTTGTTATTTCTTCTCAAGAGTTGCTCGTTGTTAAATGCTTTCTTTGTTGTCTTCTCTGTACGTACTATATTATTGTTGTTAGCTAGGCAGATTAAAAATTATCAAGCCAGGTATGTTAACTACCATGAGTCATTGTTCTGTATATGTATAATATGATATCCTCCAAATTCTTACTTAGTTTAAACTATTGTACATATTTAAATATTTCCTATCGTGTCTTGTCTAAGTATGAAATAATGTTGATGAGTCATTAATACTTGTGCAGTTTGTTGATATCTTACATTATTCCATTGGTTACACATCAAAGGTTTAGTCGTCTATATCCCTGCATGTTCTACTTAACTTACAAAGACTCTCGAACGAAAACAGTTGTATTACGTACGTAAACTTTACATGGGCCGAATAGTTAATAAATTACATTATTCAAGCAACGAACTAATTAGCTATTGGAGGTTTAGCTCCCAAACGCAATGAAAACCAAATTCAACACACTTACGATTAGCCCTGTACTTAGCATATATGTAGTAGGTTAATCGATGATGATGATTGTATGTTGCTAATATTGCTAGATTTTTTATAAGTAAACTAAGTAAGTATTTATGTCGGAAAATGACAACTTGCAACGATCTAGGCAGCTAAAAAGTATCATTGTTCTTATATTGCACAACCTAATTTATTGTATGTCGAAGGATTCCAAAGTTTAAATTTCTTGTTGAGCATTGTTTATTTTGTTAGATGTGTAGCTTTACAACTAAGGCAGCTATATATTGTTACTGTGGTATGAATTAATCGTTAAGGATCAGAGTTAGAAAAGTATACAGTCTCAAAAACATTGGCTTTCAAACTAAAACATTTTCGAAGTAAAGATGACCATGAACATGGACTATTGATGTTATTTAATTTTTAGAAAAATTGACAGTTTATGTGTATGGTTTAGAAAAATTCTCTTATTCTCAAAGTTCACATTTGTAACGAGATAAGTTGAATGCAATTATTTATGGTATTTGGAATGTGATGTTGAGCTTTTAAACAGTTGTTCCGAGATAAAAAACGTGATCTTCATCTTATAGGAGATTTATATTACTATTAAAAATATAAACTGTACAGAAGGAAAAAAAAAGCATCGTCTTGTAGTTGATTTTGTGAAGCTAGAGTCCTTTCACTGTAAAAAAGGGTTCACACATGTGTTCGTGATGTTATACATAACATGGTAATAAAAATATAATCTCGCATTGTTTCGGTGATTATGTATGTCCGTAATGATTAAAAAAATGTGAGTACAGTACAATAATAAAATCGACAATTATCATGTTTCAAAGGTGAGGTTCGAAACGATTTGTTTTTCATATAACGGAGACGACTTTAATAATGCGTTATTACGACTCATCATGTCATACTAATACAAAAAAAGGAAACACTTTCATTTGAATATGTTTACGTGTCAAGTAACAACTTTACAAAGATATAAAACAGAGATTGTTCATAAATACGAGTATTCATATACAGACTTGTACAAAGTTCACAGATATTAACAAAGTCTTTTCATTTAAAAATATTAATTACACAATAAGGCACATCAGATTGTACAAACAGTCAATATAGTGACGTTGAGTATGATTGATTGAAACATTGTCATTGTCGTGGATGATTGGAGGTAGCATATTATTATCATGCTTGAAAACAGAAGTTTAGCCTAGCACTTGGACGACTTTTGGCTGTAACTTCCTAATGTCAGTGGCAGCTTGGGTTTGATAGCCCCTGGAAATATTAACAATTTGCAAATTATTAACCAGTTCAGTTATAAGTTGGGGTAGCATTTTTTCAAGGTTGATCACTTACGCCGTGAAACTGATTGCGTGCCGTTGTGGATCTCATCCCCGGCTTCATCTGCTAAATTTTCTTTACTTGACGTGAACACATTGTTGTTTTCGATGGAGGTCTTGGATATGATTATCTCATTAGGGTTTCTTGCATTTGATGCATGGTCTCCACTCGGAAGGTTGGTGGTGTTGTTGGAGTCTCCAGCGTTTCCTCTCCTGGTGGCGAAGTACACTGCTGCTGCACTTTGAATAAGGTGGTTTTGAGCCATACTAGGGGAGTAGCTGCCATACTGAGAATCAGTCAATGATCTTCCATCCCCGTCATCCCTTCGGGATAAATCACTGGGAGAACTTTTGGAGCTTGAACTAGTCGATTCTGCATCTCCATGAGTGGTAAGACCAACAAGGTTTAAGCTGATTGGTGTCACCTCAGCCGTTGTGACAAAGGTGCCACTTCCACACTTCGGGATGGAACCAAGGCCCTTACTTTTCTGAACACTTTTGAGGGAAATTGGGTGGCCCAACTTTTTGCTCGCAGCCTTTCCAAGGGAAACTGAGTAGTTGCAGTCGGGAATGGTGTCGTCGGCGAGAGACAATTGGTCAAATGTACTTAAAGTATCATCCATACTCATTCCTTCGGTGTCACTCTTGTTACCACTCTCTATTTGGCCCAAATTCAGTCGATTTGTTAGAAGGAGTTTGGATAACGGAGGAGCAAGACCAAGTCCCATGTTTCGTTCGTTGTAAACATCTGTAATTTGGAGGTCTCTTGTCACAGGTGGCTTTCGAGTTGTTTTACCGGTATGCTCCTGTAGCTTGCTTTCACTTTGAACCTCCTCCTTCTCATTCACTTGCCCTTTCCCATTAAACACAGTTCTGAGCTTGACCCATGGCTTATTGTCTATTCCAGAGCCGTGTACTTTCATCGTTGTATTATCCCCGCATGCCTCATTCATTTTCCAGGTTACCCGCTTTCCAGCAGCGGAGCCTGAAGATGCTTTCCCAGAACTCATTGTGTCAAACAGTCCAGAACCGCGGCTCATTGCGGGGATGATAAGATCCGAATCTGATCCAGCAGAGTCGAACCCAGAGAAGGAAGACACGGAGAGTGAACTGGACAATCCTATTGCTAGCAACGGGTCTACTCTGTTGTTTACTGGAAGGGATGGTGCTTTCCTTCTCACTGTAGAAAGCCCATTCTCCCAGTCAGTCATTGAACTGCCGCTACTTGAACTGTCGGCTCTCTTAACTGCAATGGAGGGATAGTTTCTTGGACCACCACCACCAGAACCTCTCATTGGTGGAATGGGAGGTCTGGATGATGGAGAGGAGGGTACGGTATCAGGAAACTTGAGGCTGGCTGGGTTGATAAAGTTGACTTCTAAATGATCTCGCCCTTTGGTGTCAATTGCTGTGTTGGTGTGACCATCTGGCTCCCCTCTACTTCTCACATAGCTCGTAAATGCACCCTTCCCCATGGCTATTTGTTGTCGTACTGGAAGATACACAGACTGCATGGAGGGAGCGACGGTTGGAACAACCTCGCAAAGTTCTTCTGTACCAAGCTCTAAGCTTTCTAGGGACAAACTGCGGTCAAATGAGCCCCTGTCGTCGTTTCCATCTGATTGAGTATCTAAAGGAACAACATAGTGGTTTAAAACAAACCTCAACGCAACTTGATCTACATGATTATTAAGATACTTACCAAATAGAGCCAATGTTGCTTGCAGGGCAAGCTGAAGCATTCTCAAGTTAACATGCTTGCCCACGCTGAGAATTACTTCGTTTTCACCCACTTCGATCAGATCAAATCCTACAATATTACAAAATCAATGGAATTAGACACCTCAACATACATAATTACATTGTCTAATATGGTTGATAAAAGTATAAGATGAAAATGGTGTCAATACCTAGAGAAGCAAGTAATTCGTGACAACCGGCGATTCCCCACAGCTTCACATTGATCCTCACTTCAACCTTTTCTTTTTCCAAATCTTTAGTAGCCATTTCTGCAATTGCTTGTCGAAGAATGGAAATCACGTCATCACCCGCTTCCGGTGTTGACAGTAATTTAGACAATGCATTTATTGAAGTACCAGACAAACCTAAATAATTACAATGGTTTATGTAAATTAATTGCTTCGAAAAATACAGTTTATGCAGTAGTGGAAACATAATAATGACAGAAATTTACCAAGTAAAGCTTGAAGACTTGCACTGCACTTGACCAGTCTCTCCCCTGGATCGCACTGGGGGAAGAAAACCGCAGCAGGGAGGCCGTTCGAGGCAGGTTCGAAACGAAATCCAACCGACATGAGAATTTCTTTCCATCCCGACACACTTCCCACTTTATTCTCAATGCTTTGCTGTGTTGTATACATTGCATTCTTTTGGCCAGTGTTAATTCGTTGAAGTGACTTTTCGACCTGAGAATACAAGATTGCATCATGAAAACTTGCACTTAAAATTTGTCTATATTTTTCTAATTTTCTATCATCATCATCATAACATTCTTGTACTTACCAGATGGAGAGTAACTCTCAGTGCATCGCGTGATCTCTCCGGAGCCTTGAGCATTTCCCATATAGCCTGACTAGTCAACGCCACTTTGTTTGACAACTGGACATCTGAACCCACCAACAAATAGCCTGACCAATTTGCAGGATGAGCAAACTGTTTCGTGTGTTGAACCGTGATCATCGCCTCCGTTACTGCATGACTTGCTCTGGACCCTTGCAACAGCGATGAGTACAAAGTTCTGAAGAAAATCTTCGACGCCGTCTCAGGCACCGGCCACAATGTGAGAATGACAGCCATAGCACCAGCAGCAAGCAGAGCTTTACAAAGAGCTATAATACTTTCCGAATTTGCAAGTCCATGCCTATCCCTCGTGTGACATGAGCTGAGGACCACAAGTTTAGCATTCAGTCTTAATTTCAATATGTCAGCAGCAGTCAGCAGGTACTCAGAGAAAGCTGGGCTATCTCCTTGTCCCGAAGACTCCGCACAACTGCCATCAGATGTGCTGCCGGAACTCTTTGACATTGTTGTATCCCCCTTGTCCATATTTCCAGGAGAAAGAACTATTGCACTGAGTTTCCACGAAATGTGGGTTGCAAAATGAATACATTCTGCGTTGGAGATTTGCTGAAGTATATTCTCCTTTGTTGCATACGCCCCCAATATGGGGTCACATTGAAGGATTTCTCCAACCATTTTAGCTTCGCTTTCAGCTCTCGGAATCTCTTCCCAACCCCACTGATCCATGATATCTGAGGGTAAAGCTGGACTACCAATAATCAACGGCACACTAGAAGATGATTTTGGCTTCGTTCGGTGGCCGTTCCGCAACGAGCTGATTGCTGGGGTGATGATGAGTTTGAACTTTTCACAGAGATACTCCTCGTTTGTACAGCTTCTGAGGATTGGGAACGGCACCAGGAGCAGGTCAGTCTCAAGGACGAGTATTAACTCTTTAAAGCAGGTCTTGTCCAAAACACTAAGTTCCTCTTCAAACGGAGCAATGAGCATTTGATACAGAGAACGTAAGCAGGATGGACCTTGCCATGAGCTACGCCGAGATCGGGTGGAGCCAGGTCGACTTGCGGGGGTACTTTTAACACTACCCGTGGCACTACCAACACTGAACAAACTTGACAAACTATAACTACTGCAGTTGAAACGGTGGTTGCGACTCACCATCCGCAAGAAACCAGTCTTATCATTGTCTTGATTTAGCTTATCTCCCAGCTCTTCTAAGTGTTGAGACCATAAGTCTGTGCCTTCATTGTCACATTGGCCGTCAGTTAGCGAGAGATTCTTTGAGCTTCCGGAAGTGCTGAAGTCGATGCCTAAAGCGTCTCTTGTTCCGTCAATGTAACGTTTTAGTAATGCACCCATACTTGTGACTACATCTCCGTCGTTTCCCTCGTCATCCGTGTTAATGCATGACTCGTTGAATTTAACGATGCCTGGACATAAACAATATGGTTTATTTTAGAATTTGTATAAATATTTGATGGAATGATACTTTACTTTGTGACTTTAGCATTTACATTTACCTCTCTCTGGGATCAGCAGCCATGAGTAAAGGTATCCACCTATAGCACTAAAATACAGCACAGCAGCCCTGTGCCTGTTGACCCTCTGAACTAGCAGGTCAACGCTGTTAATGAGATTAATAGGCGTAGTACAATTACTGAACGGGTCATTGAAAAGTTTGAGCCCTCCTGCATATTCTTTATGACTATTTGGCAGTGTTGTGTTTGCAATTGTACGGCATTTCTCGGCAAAGAGCAATGCCAGATCTGTTCGTCCGAGGGAAACTAGGATTCTTTGGAGTGCGTGAAAAGAGGCAATTTGACGATCAAACAAGTGCAAGTAATACTCCGAGCTGGTGCCGCGGGTGGATAAGCGTATGTTTTCCAACAAGTCTGTTGATTTTTCAAGGTGGGCCAGCGCCGACTCCAAATCCCCATGTCGCCACAGGGCCAATCCTAGGAAATGCCGGACTTTGGCCTCCTCCTCTTTGGCATCCGTTTTCTCAAAAATTTGGAGCCCTTGCTGGAGATAAGCTACAGCTTGAATATTGTTTCCTAGAGCATGGTGGATTCGTCCTGTAAAAAGGTTTTTTTATTAAATTTCTGACAACAATCTCAATTCACCCCAATCCAGATCAAAAGTTTTTTTTACCTATGTGACTGAAAGCAACGGCTTTTGTTACTTCCCCTTCAATCTGATTTGCAGCATTGAGATGGTACTCCTGGTACAAGAGCGCTTGATCAAAGTTTCCTAGAGATTCATACGTCATTCCGAGGTTGTTATACGCTCTTGCTTTACCCTCTGTAGACTCGAGCTCCTGAGATATTCTCAGATCTGCTTCATGGTATTGCAAGGCTTCAGAATGATTTCCCATCATGTGGAACGTCTTCCCCAAGAAGGACAATGCAGAAGATTCCTGGTGCCTATCATCAGTCTTTTTAACAATATTTAATTGCTGCTGGAAGCAGCTTATAGCTTGATCAAAATGCCCAAGCTCCAACTGTTCTTGGCCAATATCGCCATACGCACTAGCACGAAGGTGGTCATCACTACCGTCGTTTGCAGTGAGATTTATAACGGAGAGTCGTTTCTCAAAGTACATGAGTGCGGTTGCAGCATTCCCAACAGCTTTATGAGCTAAACCTAGAGCACGGTAAGTTCTTTCTTGGTCACGTAAACTGGGCGTTTTCAGTGATATTTGGAGGGAACGCTCATGACACCTTATGGCTTCCTCAAAGTCATGTAAAGCACTAAAACAATCACCAAGATTCCCATATGCCCGTCCCTTCTCAACTAGGACCAACATGGCTATTTTTGAGTTGGACGACATGAGAGCTTCTAGCACGGATATTTGAAGTTCGAAAAATGTGACGCCTTCTTCATAGCTGCAGATGTTCATTCTTGCAATGCCCAAATTTCCGTAGGCTTGTGCTTCTGTCATGGCATCCTTCAAATCTTTGGCTCGTTCCAGCATCTCTTCGTAGCATTTGATGGCACTTGTGTAATTTCCAAGAGACATGTGAACAGCTCCGAGATTCCCGTGTGCTCTGCATTCGCCTCGTAAATCATTGATTTCTTGAAGAATGGTTAATTCCTGTGAATAAATATTTGTATAAATTAATTATGCTGTGCTTATTGAGCTACCCATTTAATAATTGAAATTATGATGAATCTTTACCTGCGTGTGAAAACCCAACGCTCGATCGTATCTTTTGGTGACCCTATAAGCAGCACCGAGGGACCCATATGCAGCCGCTTCCTGTACTTTGTCCCCATTCGCTTTGGCTAAGAGCACTTGTTTCTGGTAAATTTTGATAGCTTCATCTGGCTTCCGCATTCTCAAGAACACAGTTCCAATATTCCCCAACGCCCTGTATTTACTCTGAACATCTTTTGTAGAGTGAGCCATGGCGAGAAAGAACTTCTGACATTCCAGCGCCGTGTCCACACTTCCAAGGGCGAGGTGAGTGAGTCCCAAGTTGCAGTAGGCTTTGGCAATATCTGTCTTATTTTGTAGTTCTTTGGCAATAGCTAAGTCTTGGTCATAGTAACGGACGGCTTCTTTGAAATTTCCGAGGGAGTAGTGAGCATAGCCGAGGAAGTGACAGGCTTTTCCCTCTCCTTCCACATCACTTAGCTCTTGAGACAGCATGAGATAATTCTCATAGAAGGGAATGGCTTGAGAGAAATCTCCGTGAGAACTGTGACAGTTGCCGAGATTAAGAAGAGCACATGCTTCGCCCGACGTGTCCTTCAGCTCTCTCGAAATGTTCAAGTGGCTATGATAATGGACTAGGGCCTTCTCATACATTCCAAGAGCTTGATATGCCACAGCCAAATTACCATGAGTGGACGCTTCTGAGCTCCTGTCGTTTACCTCCTTGGAGATGGCGAGCTCTTGTTTGTGGTATTTTATAGCTTGCTCATATAGCCCCATCGCGTTATACGCATTTCCAATATTACCATATGCTCTCCCCATGCCTGCCCTGTCACGAAGACTAATGGCCAGGTTCAGGTGAGCTTGATGTAACTTGAGAGCTGCGTCATGGTCCCCGAGAAGTTGAAAAACAATCCCAAGGTTCGAACAAGCTCTGGCTTCTGCCACCTTGTCCTTTGTACTAAGCGCCATGTCCAATTGCTTTTCATGCCACATTTTTGCCATCATGTAGTCCCCCATACAGCGGGCAGCATGACCTAGCCCAGCATATGCCCTCACCTCGACATTTTTATCCCGTAAATCTTGAGCAATCTTGAGCACGTGGTTGTGGAATGTGATGGCCTGCTCAAAATTTCTCCTGTAGTGATACGACGACCCTAAATTACTGTAGGCTCGTGCCTCCTCCACCTTATTCTGGAGTTGTTTAGCCATCCTCAAGTGTTCCATGTGACAATCAATCGCATTGTCGAAATCCCCCATCACCAAATACACAGCGCCGACATTACCAATTTCTCTCGCTTCCTGCAGGAGATCTCCCATCTGCTTCAGCAATTGGACACACTGTTTGTGCGACGCTAGTGCATTGGCATAGTCTCCTACCGCAGTGTACACGTGACCTAAAAATCAATTGCGTTGTAAAACAGAATTAAAACCAGATATACTTTTATTTTTTTTGTATGCTGCTGCGCCTTCATATTATACAGAAAGTACATTCATTCTAGTACGGATCTCTTCTTCTTAATTGGAAGACAACTCTTGTCAAAATCATGGCACTCAATTCATGCCGACTAGCCTTTTATGGGGGATACACATGACAATGAAAACATCTAGTTTGCTTTGCATTCATAATGGCCAACGACAAATAATAAACGTTCTAAATGGCCAATTCGGAGTAATAAGAGACAGGTTGATAGGTACGTTAAAGGCACCTACGAACTACTGAAATTGTGATCCTCCTTGTTAGCAAAACGAAGGCAAAGCTTTCGATAAATTAGCATGTGGGCTTACAAACGTACACCCATCCTGGTGGAGCATAAACTTACCTAGGCTAGTTAGAGCTGAGGCAGCTGCATGAGTATCTTTGCATTTCATGGCGAGCACTAATTGGTACCGGTGAGATGTCAAGGCATCTTTATAGTTTGCCTTGGAGAAGTAAGCCGAGCCTAGATTCCCATGTGCTCTGCACTCTCCAGTTACATCTCCAAGTGACTTTGAAACTGCCAGGTCTTGTTGCATGTAACTTATGGCCTGAAAAATAGTTAACAACACACAAAAAATTAATTACAACGCATATTTTACTAAGCATTTTCTTAGTTGCTGTCATGAATTTATTGAATTCTTAACTCATTTTCGTGCTTCACGCAATAAATTAAGTATGTGCTCTTTGCACATAAAGGACTAGTAATTATGAGTTGGGCTCTCTGAGCTTTGTTGACTAATTTAGTATTTTTGCCTGTTCCTCCTCTATTTTACATGAAAGTAAGTGGACAGCCAAACATTTGGTTGCAAAAAAATACTCCTAAACCTATTTTATGACCATTATGACTTCAAAAACATCATAAGAAAAATATTACAGACCGGTTGACCAGTAACAACAGCAATTGGGAGATGCTGCTAACAGATCTCTTTTCTGATCATCATTCATTCACTCGCAAATTGAGCAAAAAAAACATACCTTCTTTGTAGATAAACCAAACGTATATGCACACAGATAAACATAATTGTGACATTGTTGCAATTAAGCTGAAACGAATAGTGTGTGAGGGGAACAAAGCTCAAATTGAGCAAATGATTTGCTTGCGTATTCAGTTTCCACGTTGTTGAGCTTCATGACATGACCCAAAATATATCCTTTCCAATAAGGCTGTTACGCTACACGCATATGCAGTAGTAATTGTTAATATTTACAATGAGTTTCATTACAGCCTCGTAAAAAATCCAGAATCACGAGCATTGGTCATTTGAAAACGTAGTAAATTATGACATCGTCAGTTGCTAAAGTTTCATTCATTCATTCATTGAGTTCGTTTAGCGTACACCGTAGTATCCATGTCAAACTTCCTCATTTGCATATCAGATTTATCATGATGACCCTTGAAGCGCTATACCACTGTTTGCTCAACAAGCTATTATTATTAAGAAATTATGATTAGCATGAATGAGAGTAGAAGTGTCTAACAATCGATACTGCAATTAGTAGCGGGGTTCAGCTTAGTTCTGACCAGGAAATTAGGTGACGTTGACATTTTCCTGCATGATTACTTTTGCTATTTATTAGCTCGTCTATTATAAAGTTATTATAAATGCGAATTCGCTTTCTCTGTCTGTCCTCGAAAACTTTTAATTCAAGTCCAAACTAGGTTAAGGCAGAGGAACCATCTGCATACTGAAGTTTTGGGGTAACCTGATACGGATGTCACGAATATGGACTCGCAAAACATTAATTAGTTACATCATTTATTTTATGGCAACAAGTGTAGCCATGTATGAATTATTAAATGTACAATTTAGGTACTTATATATGCCCTTAGTTAGATAATATAAGATGCCTGATTTAACATTCCAACGCGTTGTGTCTATAACTCAACTGAAACACGGCTCTGATCTGTCTCTAGCTGTTTCTCTGCTGGGGGTTTAGTCAGTGACTCATTCTGCTTTTCTTTAGTTTCGAATCTGCATACTTTTCTGTCTTCTAAGATCTGACTTTTGAAAAACTCATAAAATATGTGTCATGGTATGGTATAGGCACATCCGTCAGTGCTCAACTGTAGATCAAAACTTGTGCGTTTAAACTGGTGCTTTTGTTTTGTCATCAAGCGTCGTTGGTTATAACAACGCTGCATTATCAAGTTTCATAAAATATTTTATCTTTACATCATATTCCGCAAAACTGGATTACCTACACGTCTTCATACTGGCTACGCCATAAAATAACATTGTGTTGAAGTCGTGCAAAAAGGTAAAACGTGTTGTTGTTGAGCTGAAGGAGAAGACTCAAGGACTCGAGCATTTTTTTCGCTGCCATCTTTCACGTCTCCCTATATATCGCATGCAGTCATGAGAGATTTTTAATGTAAGTGTAAAATGTGGAACAGACAACAATATAAAAACAAAAACTTGAACATGAACAAGGCGACATGTTTATCTTATATCATCTCATTACTTCCACTTTGGGCTTTTCAAGAATATTTAATATTGCTGGTTGACTTCAATGAAATTTGAACTAATAATCGTTCTCTTCATTTCAGCTCAGGCAAGGAGTTAGCACTCTCCGCCATATGTAGCATATTTGCAAACAAGTTGATTCACGTCACTTCATGCAAAGGATGAATTGTAGAGCACACAAAAGCATGATGGGATGGGATCTTCTTATTCTAGTATATTCACACTGATTAAACTACCACACCACTATATGCAGCAGACTCCTAGAGTGCATGCATAATAAGTCGCGAAATATAAAATGCAATCTGATTTGACACGAGCGTTGGCAGCTGTAATTAACAGCCTGTCAACTGTACAATTATGTTTCCTCTACAAAAGATTAAAGTCCCCTACCATACCTAAACAGCAAACCAATGTCACATAACAGCGTCCATCTTTTAACTTTATCATGATGCATATCGTTAAATAGATCCAAACAATGGCACCCAATCGTTTGCATAGGTACATATATGAGCATGAACACAATGCAGCCGAGTATAAAGCAGATTTGCCATGAATACACAATTCGCGAGTAAATGAAAAGTTGCTCGTTTAAGTGTCTCCCATACTTGCTACTCATTCATTGTATGACGACGCAGTTCTCGTAATCAGTTTGAAGTCATTTTACAACTGTTGCCACAAAAGACGGAGGATGAGTAACGATCATTTAGATGAATAACATTATTGACAGCGTCAATACAGTAGTGGCTAAAGTAATCAGCTTCTTGTTGTACGCTTAAGATATTTTCAACTGTAAAAACTAATTGTTTGCGGAGTAGAAAGCCCAAGATAAAATGCTGCACTCAGCGACTGGATTACATTAGTAACTTTGATTATCTGAGCTGCAATAACGTTTTTATTAGCTTCGACTTTTAAAAATTGAAAGAATCCTAATCCATTTCATTGTGCATGGGGGAAAAGAGACGAAGTAACAACTCCAAAATCAGAAAAAATACCAATGTAAAAAAATAGTGCAATTATTCCGCAACACTTAAAGATTTCGTTGTTACATATATGCAAATCAAAATGAGCTCAATGATAAAGATGAATTGGTGCATCATAAATTAACTAGTCCCACTTTGGTTGCCCAACTATTATCAAGTAAATTTGATGATTCCCACGAAAGGTTTTCTGCACGATAGGCGGAAATTGAAATGTTGATTTAGTTTAAGTGCATCGAAATAAAAGCTGACAGTAATCATTAAGCCAAAGTGTGCTGAGTATATTTAGGCACGACAAATTTTTATGAATTTTTTTTTGTTTCTCCGCCGATATCAATGTTAATTTTGAATGGAGCAGCAGCTTATCAGCATTCAAAAGGCTAATGAAGAATGGAATGTGTTTAACAAATTCCAGGTGCACTCAACGAAAGTGTAGCGCTTAACATGAGTGAGTTAAACCCAACGCCAACCTCACCTGAGTGAGTAAAATCACCATCCAGATGCCTAATGCCGACTAAAACTCCAAAACTCATAGTGGCATGGGAGGCAGCTCATGTTATACATAACATGTGATAAATAGTGTAAGTGTGGAGGATTCGTACTAAGTCACACTACTCCGGCGGCAAATCCCCATCTGTAAAATGTTTAGTGCTGTTCTGACAACTGTAATTGTGCTAATCATTTCGGTCACTTCAAACATTTTTTTTCAACAACAACAATGAGAGCAACACAATGGCAACCTGTGGAATCATGGTTGTTGTTGTTAGTGTAAGCTGGCAACTAAGCTTGTGTGAGAATATATAAAAATGTAACTTTCATTTTAAAGTTTTCAGAGCCCCTCAAGCGGTCCGATAGCGAGGACAAGAGTACTAAAAGGTTGGCATCGGCTCTAGTTCCTTGTAGGTGATTTTCCCTTTAATGTAGCTAGCGTGGCATTGCATATACAAGAGGATGTGGATGGTACTTTTATAATTTTGTCTCGCCGTTGTTCCTTCTCAAGAGATTTACGTGTGACTGCCGAGTGACCAGGTATTCCATAATAGCTTTGCTAAGCATACATATATGTATGCAGTTTGAAGTATTCATATATATCTATAAATGTGAGCAGGTCCGGCTAAAAAGTTGACTTTTCTTTTGACTTTCTTCTATTCTAATTCTATCCTTAGGGTCTCTCTCGTCTGTTAGCTTTTTGTGTGTGCATGTGAAACGTAATCCTCAAAAGAATTGAAGACGAATGTAGTAATCGACCAGGTGCTAATGTACCTATTGCAAGAGATGAAAAAGGCCGACTACTTAATGCAATCAAGAGTATGACAATTACAATTTCGAATAACTATGTACGGATCAGCCAATAGCATGATCGTAAACAGAAACAGTAGCTCTCTTGAATGTGTTATGTATACATGAGCAAACATGCAAAAAATGGAAGAGCATACGCAAACAAATTCAGTTCATCATATCATATCAACATCTATTGATCTTTCAGTCATAACAATTTCAAGCAAAGTTATGCATAAAGGAAACCAAACCATAGCATATTTTTTCTTTCGTTCAAGGATATTGCGTTGCAACAACTTTCAAAAAAATATGGTGGCTTGTGTGGCCACGTACTATAATTACGTATAAAGCTGTTACATATGTTGAATATTTTAAGTAAGTTGTGCGATGTGTAAATACGACTGACATTATTATTAAGATCATGATTCATGACTATGACACAACCTACCTTTTCAAGAGAGTTGAGAGCCCAGTATGTTGAAGAAAGCGCAGAATATACGGATCCCTTCAGCTTGAGGTTGGCTGTCCCTATTTTGAGAGCACTCTCAAGAACCAGGACAGCCGGTGAATAGTTCCCTGCTGCCAGAAGTTCCTGGCCAATCACGGATATCACGACGAATGAAGATTTCGACAACTTCATTGCACGTAACTGCTCGAATGTTGGCTCTAGTTTACCTGCAATGACATGAAAACAAGACAAATTATATATTTTTTTATCATTCCAAAAGAATTTAAATCTGTACCATTCAATCTCAATACGCATCTACCCATATAGACCAAGATCAACATGATACAATCTCTCCAATCCAACCATACATATCATATGAGTTTCGAATGAGTACGTGCTGTAATAATGCATGTTTGTTGTTATCATCACCACAGTTCAAGGAGATGCCGTGGAGTGGAGTTTAAAATAAAACCAGATGCATCGGTAATTGCCATTCATTATATATCATTGCATGATGATTATTACAATGATGAAAATGATGGTGGTGTGATTATGTACTCATGATGAGAGTAAAAGAACAAGCAAAAATTCCTTCGTTTTTCTCCAGCCTACTTTTCCATTTCCACCTATTTTGATAGTTGATGCGAAGGGCCACTAGTTCTTAACAATGCCGATATCCATGTACAAAATTCTGTGCTATTAACCAGACTGGAGAGTCCGTTTCTCCGTTTGTTCATCCCCATCGTCATCATCATCATCACTATCGTCAGCTTATTAACTTTGAGGTTGGTTGGTTTGGTGAAGAGTCACCACTACCACACCACCAGACATTATTATTGCTATTATTATTACCCCCATTCTTATGTCTGCATGTCTGTGAGGTGCGGAATAGGATCGTCGCCGTAATTTTGTCAGTCATTTCTGGGCCTCATCATCATCACACAGATTTTCTATCATTACATTTTTGGACCAAACCAAAAGCATTATGACTTCTCTCACACATATGCGTCTCTTGTTTGATTGTGAGAAACACTATTTCAGCTTCGTATGTTAAAAGATATCTGTGCCTGTGAGTGTACATGAATTTCAAAAACTCGGCTGCATCGCATATAGCGTCTTAACCAAGACCTTTTATAGATTTCGAAGGAGGACTGCGATGCAATCATGCGACTTTAAATTTTCCAGTCAAATTACACAAATGTATGCATGATGTCTCTACAAGGCTGTAATTTCGACCGATTTTTTCTCTCTGCCTCCTAACTGTTGACCTCCCATAATCTTAATATTCATGTGTGCAATTTTTTACTGGATGGTTAACCAACAGCGATAAAAATAGAATATACTTATTCTACACATGTCATGTTTCAAAAGATCCATGGTTTTTTTCTAAGTATTCATTTTTTTACAGTTGAAAGAGAATACCTTTATGATTCCTTCCCTTTTGTTCTCTTTTATCTAATTTTTATCCTGGCACAAGCTAAAAACAAGCAAATAAAATATGTTGGTCTCCTTTTATTACTTTTTTACATTTCCAGTCGTATGCATTCCACAGGTGGACTTATTGTTCTTGCCTATTTATTTTCAGGTGAAACGCGAAGGGTGTATGGACTTTCAGGGCGGAGAAATGTTTCCATTTACGAAGAGTAACCCACCCAAATATTTAAGAAAATTCTTGTGTCGCTTTTTTAATACTTTTGCCACAGAATATCATGCTGTGTTTGCTCACTTGCTTGCTTGTTTGTTCGGGCTTTATGTGCACACGCTGGACTACGAAAAACGTCCAGATGGGCTGTAACGCAGATAAGTAGACCCGTGGCTCTTGCACACTAACTCTTTTCGTTTGCATGATTAAAATGCATATGCTCAGATAGTGGTGGTGGAGTGAAGACACCACGAACCAAGGAACCCTAACAATCTATCTTCAACTTTAAAGGAAAATTTACCACCAGGTCATAAATATTGTGAAGCACATGGTGGACGTTATTATCATGACTACTTACTGGTGCATTAGTCAAGTGTGGAAGTAACCCTGTATAATGCTTATATTGTACACATTTGTGTCAATGTAAATTATCGGAAAATATTTCACCCTTTCATTCCTTATGATATTAGATCATCAATTAAAACTTCAAACGCACATTCTAAAGTCGACAGTCTTCAAAAAATACTAAAAATAGTAAGTCAATTACAAAGTTACATGTTATTTCCTTATAATATTGTCATCTTAAAGTAAAACGAAACAAAAAATGCGTGCACGTAACTTTCTTTCCTACGCTGTTACGTTATATATACAAGAAAACAAATGTGAGGTGATGTAATGCACCTCTCCCATCATTCTTTTCCCCGTGTAATTTTTGTATACAAATTCAACAAAAACACTAGCTGGCTTAACCACCAGCAGAAGGAGTCGAGGTATTAAGAGCATGAGAGACAAAGCAACCTTCAACAACATGACGATTCCACAACACAGGGCCATAATAATAGACCTGAAATGATAATCACATTCCTTCAGACGATAAACGTAATGTAATATGAGCACAGGGTTGACTACCCCTACCTTTCCTATAGGTATGCATACATGCAGAACACTGGTAAGAACGACTTCAAATGCATCTTTTTTATATA
>JAQGAP010001104.1:0-22973 GCA_034697805.1 Orchesella bifasciata | reverse complement strand
CATAATTATCACCTTTTCTAAAACGAAATAAATTGAATCAATGACTGATTTGACAAGGGGCATAGACATAATCGTTCTTCGTTGAGCACGCTAGAGCTAACGATGTAATTTTCAAGAAGAAGTTGGAACGATAATGATTTTTCATGCGTACACCTCTGTTTTCAATTTTGATTGAATTGATTTTCTTCATGATACAAAAAATGGTGGAGGAACAACAATCATGATGTAGCTTTGTTGGTGGTATTGCTCGCATCGCATGCAATGGTAATCACATCAATTTTCAGCACTGATATGAAGAAGAAGGCAGTGTTTTGAGCCCGTTTACACATGTTTGCATGTGAAACAGAGTAAATTACCGAGGCAAAACACCTTTTCTCATTTCAGCTAATCAATTATTTATACTCCATTCTCTGCAATAAGATTGTTTATAGTCAATCATGTCAGGCCCTTTCAAAATAATGCGCAGGTAGAGAAAGAGAAGTTCATGAGTTCATAATATGCATTCTACAAAAGATGCATGTGATTATAAAATGGCAAGATAATCATAGATGAATTGTCAGCTCAACTTACTCCTGTCTGAGCTTTCTTGAGCCAGGCAAAAAAAAATAAAGTTTAGCCATGGCTTGGGTCCGGCCTAGCCTCTCGCTCACTCATGCCCAAAAAGTGAAGAGGAGACCAGCCAAGAAGAAGAAAAATTACAAAGAATTTTATTAACAAGGCAGACCAGCTCAGACAAGTCAAGAAAGAACGAGATAATAAGCATCCCATCTTTTTAATCATCATTTTAATAATAATAATAAATAATCACTTATTAAATGCGGGTGAGGATGATGTGATTTGATGTGAATGATTATAATGATGCATGAATATATGGAAAATTGAGTTTACCAACCAATCATGGCAAAAATTGTTGAATAATATGATTTATAACTCTTTGGACACCTTTGAGCGCTTACGTGTAACCCCTTAAATGCGCTTTTCTATGTTAAGGAACCATGAGAGAAACCAAAGAAATTATTGAAGTAATGATTACCCTCCACCAAAAAAAGTAATTGATTTGACCAATACTCTAATAATCAACTCACTTTGCGTGCTAATTCTAATAAGATGGAAGAGTAAATTCTTGACAGGATTTGTGAATAAAACGGTATATCATTATCTTATCAAGTTGCGTATTTACCTGGACCAAAACGATGAGGAAACAGCCTCGAGTGTTTAGCTAGCAGCCATGGGTATAGGGGATGCGCAGTAGCAGGATGCGGATGATGAGGTGGATGGGGAGGAGGTTGCATCCACCCAGGAAGTCCAGAATGATGGTGGGCTTGAGCAGCAGCGGCTGCTGCAGCCGCCGCAAAATTCAGCATTCCTGGAGGATACGCTGCAAACTGAGGAATTCCATGCGGGCCTACTGGAGGTGGATGTGGAGGAGGGCCATGTGACATAGTGGGATGAGGACCTTGAGCTGTAGGATGATGGATTTCACGGGGACTTAGAGGAATACCCGCATTTTGGCCTTGTCTTGGCGAGTTGGGGAGGGGAGACTTGCGAGAGTCACTGATTTGAGGACTGGGACTTCGCGATGGGTTATTGGAACTGACTGAGGATGTTGCGGCTCGATTGTTACTACCACTATTATGGTTATTGCCACTATTGTCCCTATTATTGTTCGTACTACTGCTAATAATACTATTGGTATTGTGATTGCTGTTGGGTTGTTGAGAAGTGATTCCCGGACTGCTGTTCGCTGACGAGCTATTGCTTCCAGGGTGAGGGTGATGGTTATGAAGGGGGTGATGGTGGAATTGATGATGATGATGATTATTTGGGACCGGAATAGGTGGGCTTGAGCCCCCATTCGTCGCGCTACTATTATTGTTATTATTGTTGAGTAAGTGGTGGTGGAGGTGATGATGGTGAAGGTGGGCAAGTGGGGCGATGATCTCACGAGATCTGTTCAACAGAGCTGCTGTTGTCTTTTCAGAGATCTCCGTTGAAGAGGGTTCCGGACTGGGTGTTGCAGAGTGCTGAGTCGTGTGCTCAACCGAGGACGCTCTGTGAGATCGGTGGTGATGATGTGACTTTGGGGTGACACTGCCTCCATTATCCCTCGCTCCGCCGCTTCCTCCACCTCCTCCACCAACTATGGAATCTATGGAGAATCCAATTTTTGGCCTTTGGCCAGTTGGTAACTCCGTCGACGTAGGTGCCAACGGCATCATAATATATTGGGATTCAGGCGTACAGTCAATTTATTTTCAAATAATAAAAAACTTGAACAAGTTTTTATCTTTATATTCTTCTTGTTGTTAGTTCATTGAACTAATTAAACTTTCAATTTGAAAGATTAAACTCCTTAATCATCATGTCGTTATCAAGCGTCAACACACGATGGGAATGAGATCGAAGGTTTCAGGAGAATACATACAGACGCGAAGGAAAGATGATGAGGAAATTAAAGTATTTTTATGAGTCAGTGTAATTCGATGTGATGATGATGTTGATAATAATTGTGTTGATGACGAGGGAGTTTTACGGACTCCTTTTAGTGAGGCAAAAGCCGACACGACCGTATAACAATATAATAATGAATCAATCATGAAACGATTAAAAAGAGCACTGGCTACAATATTAGCACTTGTTCAATACAGAAAATAGCTTGATTAAGTGAATTGTTTCCTCTGTTTAGCGTCTGCCGACTACGTTTCTTTCTGTGTTGGATACCCTTTCTTCATGTGTAAGATTCATTCTCCCGAGATCAATATCACTTTTCCCCTGGACCAGGACCGTGCACTTTGTTGATGAAGTTTTCACATGTAGCCTCAACTTGGTCAACGTGAAGAATACTAAAATGGTAATTGATGATTGTTTTCTTTGATAATTAACCAACTCATTCTATTGGTCTCCACAGGTAGAAACATATAGATAATGCTTTTTATCATATATAGGAGAGAACTAGCTGTCAAAATGATTTTTTCAAGTTTTTGTTCTTCTTTGAAGCAGTCAGACATTCAATTATACGAGTTGTTTCGTATGAACACCCGAAATAGAGATGAACTGTGTGAGTTGGGAAGTGAAGTAACCGAACCAAAATTAAAAATTCCTTTGTGTCCACTTATCAGATAAATGTGACAGCTTTAAGTATCCCAGCAGCCTTTTCTTCTACAGATTCAATTGGAATCGAACTAGAGAGCAAGTAGAAGTAGTCATAACGGGAGGGCTCCCAGATCTCAACTAATTTTGCCGGTGTGTTGTCGTCCAGTAAAGACGATTAAGTTAGGCTCGTTATTAAAGCTTTGGGTTGAAGGTTGGTTGAGAATTGGCATATATTTAAAATGCAGGAAGTGGCATATGAAACAATTAACGACCACTTCAATTCAATTATAATATTCGGATAAAAATGGAAATAACGAGCTAGTTATTGTTTCGTTATTATTATAATGCATACATTTTGCTAGCTTTAATGAGCAACCATGTTCACAAAAAAATCACTGTCACAATAAAGTAAACTCATCACATCACGCACAAGTCATTTTCGAAATAATTCACTACTCCTCTCATCAAAATCCCTATTGTCAACAAACAGATCTCATGCGAAGCATTAAAATAATTATCACGAAGCACTTGTTTCACATTAGAATTCATAAAAACTCACATTTGAACTTAATACCCCTCCTCAAGACTTTTTCCGTAATTCTTTCTAAAACAAAGTTTTATTCTGTGTCACTTGCTGCATGAAATACGGAAGCAACAGTTTTCTCCCATATTTCACAGTATAATATTATTGTTTGACAATGATTTAATTGCAAATTTCAATATATTGTCACATGTAACACAATGATTTAGTTTGTATATCAGGCGTGATATATAAATTGAATAAAATGTATTAGAAATTTGACAAGAAGGGTAGTGATGTGATGTTGTTGCTCGAAGAGAGATCACATAAGACTGAGAGATCTTGCCAAGTAGCAACTTGCATTCGGTCTTGTATCATGACTAAACAACTCCCCTATGCATTCATTGCTCCTAAATATGTAAGTGCTCCTCTGTACGCGGAGTAGTAACGTGTGAATGAGTAACGTTTTAATGTCAATTAACTCCACGTTATTTTCCATGTAATGAGCCCAAGCCTGATTTGAGAGGAGGCAAGGATATTTTATATGGACCAGCTTTACTTGTCCAAGCGCAGAAAATGGTATTGTCGATCTAGAAGTGGTAGCAGAGCAGATCGTTCTAATGTTGCTGTTGCAGCCAGCTCAAAGCAAAAATAATGTTTTGTGGAACTCCGTCTCAGTGAGCGACTGACTAACCAATGAACCTGTGAGTCGGTGCTCCGCTCAAGCTAATGTAAATCTACTACCAACCAAACCAACAAAGCATTTTCCCCCAGAAAGCTAATGCGGAGCTGTTTGTCTGCAACCACTACTACCACATCCAAATGAAAAGTGAGATTCAAACGTGCACAAAAGCTTAAGGAACAAAGCAGAAACCGGGTTGACTTCTGCATCAGAAGAGGTACGGATACGAGAAGACTTTTCAGATTATCCGATGTGAAGTATGGTATGGGTTACATATTGCTGAGAAGCATCTCTTTTACTGGTGTTGTGTGTGGTTGCTGCTGATGCTCTCCTCAACTTTGGGTAATCTATTCATACAAAATAGTTCGACTTTTATGGGCGAGGGAGAGAAGGGAAGTGTAAGGATGGATGAAGTGCTAGCGAGCTTGCTGGTGCTCAAAACGCAGGTAGGCACCGTCCGTGCTGCTTATTGCTGCTAGTAAGCAAACAATGCTTGTAACTAATGCATTACAAACGAGAAAATTGTGTGTGAAGTGAAGAGTGATTCAATAAATGAATACAATATGTACATGCTGTGAGAACCTCAAATATGAAGCCCCGTAACCAATTCCTCACTTATCTTCATTTCATGTTGTCTGTCCCTATGTAGCTTACCACATGTTATAAATTTGATTTGATGATGTTTGCTTACAATTTGTCAGATTTTTAGAAACGGAAATTTCAAAAAATAAAAAGATTCAAAGGCGTACCATGTGAATCAAAGTTATTTTTTGGATTTTACATTGTAGCTGACATTGTTGTTAAAAAAGGAATAAGATCACAGATAAATTGACTCATTAATTGACCAATTAAGTTGCAGAAAATTAATTAAGCAGAATTTACAACTTACACCTGGTCTTTGGCATGTATAAGGACACTGAGTCGTCCACAATTGGTAGCTACAGTGCAGAGTACGCCAAATTACTTAAATAATGTGTAGAGTCTAGTGATTGTGTAGAGCAAAATAAATATGTACCAGAATAGGACAAGTTTAGCATACATGTCATGTGCATTTAGTTAGTAAAACTAGGGAGATCTGAGCAACATAATATTTTGTATGCAAAGCAAACACTACATGATGATGATAGGAATCCCTTTTTCTCTGCTACATTGCATCATTGTTGTATACACGAAAAAGGTTGTAACTAGCAGGGTAGAGGAGGACCTTTGTAACCTGATCGAGGCGGAGTGAGTCGATTAGGCAAACTCCGCCTGGCATAATACTTTTCCTTATAGTTTACAAGGAGCGCACATACACTCACACACATCAGCTTCCATTCAAAACACAGTGATAAAAGATTATTTGGAACTATCAAGGAAACCAACCCCTTCACAAAATAATAGCAACTTCATATTCGCAGCGTAGAAATATTATGAACTTCTCTTCTTCTGCCTCTGACACATGCTTCCACTTAATCCTATATTGCTACTTATTGTGTAAATACTCAGCAGCAGCAGAGAAATCACGTAACAAGAGCGCATAGCCGCAGCTCGTTCTCAACACATTATTATCGCCATCATCATAAAGTTATACATGTACATAATCCTTTTTCACACAAGTGTAATCAAACTGTTTTCAAAATGTGCTCAGCCATTCCAGACACTAACGCATTGCCTTTGCCATATTCGTTGTGGTTATAATGCCACCACCACACCACCAAGACGTTTTAAACAAGCTTTTGGCATTATGAGCTTCATAATTATATCGTATTTTCATGACTGTCTGCCTTTCCTATACAACTTGTCTTCTTGTGTGTCGGATTTGATTTCTTTTTTGCCACTTTCCACCATTATTGTTCTACAACATGTACATGTTAGATATTGTGTTCTTGACTAAGACCAACATCTTTGTGATCTGTTGGGTTCGCCCACCTATTTTTTTGCAATTGTAGCTTATGTGCTCTCCGTCACAGTTTTTCTTTTCCTGTAGCAGAAAATACTGGGATATGGCTTGACTAATTAGTAGTAGCGACTACGGTAAAGCTGTCTGCAAAATATTGTTCATCTTGAAGATCTGGTTTTCCCAAATAATCTACTACCGTCTAATCTCTCTACCGTAATATGATGTGCTTCATTTATAAATAGCACCTCAATTTAAATGCAAATGGGAGAGGAGCAGAAGCTGATTTGCTGGGATCGTGCAGCTGGTTACTATCCTAATCTTCCATTCTATTCAACCATCTAATTCTAAGTGTAAAAAAGTTTTGCAGATGTGAGTTATGAATTGGGAAGGGAGCATAAATAGTAGTCTTCCAAAAAATGTCGCATGCATTTTTTTCTGGTTTTGTCACAAACAAAAGAGAATGGTTGCTCCCTACATTCAGGCAGGGTTCATATTATTATATACAGCAAAATAAGTCCTTGGTGCTTGTCTGCAACCCTTAATAAACAAATTCACACCTTGACTCACTAAAGAGCTACCATTATGAACATGATTATCTCACGCCGCAATGGCATTGTAGAAAACTACTAGGAAAACATCCAATTGGAAAGGAACTCTCTTCTTTTATTATCACACTTACTGACTCACACGCACACACCGAGAGAGTGAGCTACCAAGGGTAATCTCAGCATCAGTGCCAACAGCCAACGAAATGAAAACGGGGCGAAGCCATTATGATTATGTGTTTGAAATAATAAAAATGATCCAGCACAAAAAAAAATGCATTCAACCATCCGCATTTTATATGAATAGATCATCCCCGTTTTGAATGGCTGTTGTCAGTTTATATCCTTTTCCAGTTTGAAATGAATCTGGTGTGTATGGTGTGAGATTTTCTCCTTGTGTGAACAAGTTGAGCCTTATTTATTCATTTCATCTCATTCATCATTTCGTAATTTTTTGAAAGGACTTATATGGTCATGCATTTTTTACTCTGATATGACGGATGATGCGCACACAGCGTACCCTCCAAATAACACAAAACAGTATTTGACGTAAACTCAAAAGACTTGTTGTATAACTCGATTCGGAATTGAATAATCATGATAACGAGGCTAATGGTTTTAATAATATAGCGAATAACAAGATATATTTTTTAGCTGGAAGGATAAGTGATTGTGTGAATGTGTCCGTGTGTGCAACGTACAACGTAATAATATGAGCGTTATATTTGAAAGGTTTGAAACAAAAGTAGCTGAATGAAGCGAAAGGGGACTCGACGAGAATTCAAAAGGACAATCCCACATTTCCAATTCAGTTTGCATCAGACACAAACAAAGTATATAAAATGAGTGATATGATGGAAGGATCCCATCTTTTTTCACTCCTTTTTAGATCGGCCGATGGAGCAAGACCGGACGGACGGGTAAAAGTGGTGTCGAGTGTTATAATAAGGTGGTAAGAGAAATAAGAAAATCCCATCCTATCTCTTTATATCACTATTATTATTTGCTGTATGTTATGATTATGATTAGTATTTGTGAATTGCGGCCGTCCTCGTCATATACCTTATCTTGTTAGTATTATAAGGAGCGAGGAAAAAATATAGAGTGGATTGTGGCCGGACTCTTTTTTATCAAGTGAAGAGATCTACCAACAACCTTATTATTATTAAGTATCACCCGTCATCTGTGTCGTTATTACTGATATTACGAGACATAACTCATCCGTTTTTATTATATCTACACTAAAGCATAAATCCATTTGGAATGCACATTATTTTGTCTATTTTGTCTCTCTCTTAATAACGGCAATTGAGCAGAGTTGAAGCTGAAAGCAACTTGAGTGTACTCTACAAAAAAATATGAGCATATATATGTATATACATCTCCCCACTTTTTCTTTTGGTTGGAAATGATGTATAGATGAGTTCCAGGGCGAATATCGATATTAGAATAGCGTATGGAAAGACAATGCAGTACTAGCTTGCAGCATACAGATCCATTGATGCCGTAGTCTAGTTTCTCCTATTCCCCCAAACTCTCACCTCGTGGTCCAGAGTAGTGTATTTCTGTTGGATCTATATGTATTGTGGTTAATATTATATTATATCTGTTCACTACTCGTTTTTACTAAAATTTTAAAAATAGTTAAAAATTATTCAAGTCAAGAAATTGATACAATTTGCATTTTAAATTTTAATATCACGAAAAAAATATAGAGTGAAAGTTTACGCCAAATATTAGTCAGTAATGCCACATAATTTATAGTATAGAAATGAGGCAAGGAGCTTGCGATATTATCAATCCCATCCCAACACATGTCGAATATTGATTGCTTGTTTTGTTTCCTATCATTTTGCATCTACATACACATAAATATAGAGAGATGATGAGATTCCGTCTTTTCATAAAATATTTAACCATTTAGCACTTCATTTGCACATGATTTACGAGCTGACAGGTAAAATAAGTTTGTAATGGTGCTCTCAGTCTTGGAAAAACTGAGTGTTTCCTCTTCTGCCCACACCAGCATATTATCATCAAATCAATAGAAAATCTTATGCTGCTATGTAAATGTGTACCATTGTGTACAATTGCTTATTACTTGGAATGAAATGTTCGGGAAAAGGCGATGATGAGCCTTAAGTTAGAAAACCCTGAAAATCTTTACTCTTCTCGTTTACATTTTAATGCAAACAAGAAAAAAGCTTCCATAATCGATTTGAGGTTATTGGCAGAGCAAAGGAGGAAATTGTGGTGTAGTGTAGCGGAGCATAATGACAGTAATGTAATTTATTTCCTTATTGTTATTATTTTACATCTTTACATAACCTCGTTTGCTCTTGAGAATATGGATAATGGATCCACCCGATTCCGATTAGTTAAAACTTTTTGGCAGACATTTTTTCCATTATCCCTACGTCACTCACAATTGGTGTTGCTCGTCTTTACTTGGCTGCATCATCCCCACAAGCTATCACTTAAATCTGTACACATTCAAATGTGTAAAGTGGCTGGTGAGGAGTGGAATGAGGTGTCAGCAATAAAACCAATTATTATTATTACGTAAATTTACGACATTGCGTTTACTTAATAATGTGGGAAGACCAAAGTGAAGAAGGAAAAATGATGCACCCCAAGATCATTATAGCTGTTCGGTAAAACGATATGCTATAATAATATGTATAAATCTATATGTATGTATATATTTAATGTAAATATTTAAAATGGAAGCATAACAAACACCTCCGTATGAGATGAGTTGCCTACTAAACCCATCATGTTTGTAGATGTGTAGCATTACGGAAAATATTTATAACCAATCTGCCTTTGCTGTAGATGAGTAAGTTTTTAACAGTTTTTGACATTTTGATGGCCTCCACCGATCGTCGGATACTCATTCGTGAGAATCTTTTTATGTACCTTTTTATAGCTTGAACTGTTTTGCATCTAATTTCAACTCACCGAGTCCAGAAACGTGTGTACTCCTTGAAAGCAATCTTAATGGATCCTTTTATAAGTCTTGTCTTGATATATCTTTGTATGCAAAAGGTGATCTCATGGGTTGATAACTCATAAAAGTTTTTCGGGCCAACAGTATCTACGCAAACAAATTACCATTTTCCGTTACTCTAGTTCTATTCCTGATATAATCTGAGTTAATCTTTGACCGCACACGCAATGGTATCAACAATACATATTATAATCGCCTAGAAAGCTACCACAACTCAAGCTTGCTCTTCATTCATTCTCGATGGCCATCTTTGTTTTTCCGAATCTCGTTAAATGTGCGACTGTCCTTTGAATGCTTGCTTAATGAAGCAGGGAAGGGAGTTGAAAAAATGGAAATGCTAAAAGCCAAATGTCATTAGTAGTTTCCTCTTCAGCGAGACAATAATCTTTTACCAGATTGCCACCGATGGTCATTCCCATTATTCACTTGATTAACCTTTTTTATACAGAGACTGATATCATATCAGGATGACAAAACGAGAGGAGAGGCTCTCACTCTTGTTCTATGCATGTTTAAGTGTTTTCGGAAGGAAGGAAAATGAAAGGAACGCTCTTACTTTGTGCCTACCTCATAGTTTAAATCACTTTCCATTCATTGCGTCCTCCTACCTTTTAGACGATGGTCAAGCTTGAGAAAACAAACAGCTGCCGAAAAACATTTAAATAATTATTACAAAGGGGCTACATGAGCGCTGAATAAAAAGGACATTTTCTGAACATCAGTGGAACATTCAGAATTTCTTGTGATACCCAAAAGACCAGCAGCAGCACTGGAAGTCGGAGGCACACCATTGCGGTATGTATGTATTAATGTGCTTTTTGGCTACCAACGAATAACTCTCCTGTCTGCTCTTCGTCTCCGCAGAAGTCAGCTTTGTGTTCCTATCTAATGAATAAATGAGCTTTGTATAATATACTACATTGACATGGACTTTGTTAGATGGTTAACTTTATTTTGTAGTGGCCACATATAAAGTAATGGGTATGTCTACCACTCTATGATATGATGCTAATGTTTGAGTTTGTTTGCGCATATTTATCTCGGGTTAAGTATATGCAACAGCGCATAATGATGATGATAAGCTATCATCATCGCATCACCATCAATTTTAACAAAAGAAAGAAGACCACAAAAGGTACTAATCAAGACAGAAAACGAAGGTCCGTTTTTGCCCTGCCATATTTTGTACGCATATATAGACGAGAAGGAACAGATGAGGGAGACAAGAAAAAAGGCTACTCACACTCACTCGGTGGATTGTGTGTATCTGGCTACTTTTTCCTTGTAATGCCTTTGTCTACCTGTCTTGTTCTCTTGAAATTTGACAATGAATGAGTGTTGAACAAGACACGAAAAAAGGTACGAGAAGAAGACAACCTATAAAGAAAGAAGTCAAGTTGACTGTGGCTACGCGATCAACTCGTCATCATAATCATCATTCATTAAATTACCGTTCTGTAAAGTTCATATCATTAACAATGCAAAATAACATGGTCTGCTTTGGAGGAGTAATGCAGCAGGGAAAAAAAGGTTCAAAGTGTGTTCTTAAACAACATAAATTAAAGAGTCAACAAGGGAAGGAAAAAAAGACGGAGGCTCCCTACGGGATACTGAAACACAGGTAAATTTCATCTTTTCCAGAAGGAAACTTTCAAAGATGTGACTTGGCTATTGATTGTTTGCTCTGTTGGAACGTTGGAAAAGTGCCTTGAAAAAAGATTCTTTCGCACGAAACTCATTTGTCATACAGAGCAAAGAATGATAAAGTATTTAGAGGAAAATCTTAGTAGCTTAAATAGTTAGTTATCTGTTTATTTGACACATATAAGGAAAAATGAGGATGACTTGCTCTTTGTGTAAGTTACGTGGAAAAGGCCAATAAAATGAAATAATACCTAGATTAAAAGATACCATTTGAAGACGACTAACTAATGACATGGAAAAGTAGCTAGAAATCGTTAAATATTAAAGCAACAACTCGGACGGACGAAAAATCTGCAGGAGGTTACGAGATTCATGATATATATGGAATTACATATATAATATACACTTAATATACAGTGCTATTGTGAACAGATCGACATTTAATTCAATGGACAGAATGAATCCCAACATTGCCTGAGTTGTTTCTGCTCTACAACAGCAAGCGATGTAATTCATTCAATTTTTATGAAGCACTTGTCAACAATAAATGAAGCTACATATCACCTATTTATACGCATCATCACGTTAATCACACCCATCATTTTAAACAAATTTATTTCCAAAATGCATCATAAGTCATCATCATCTATTGGCATGTTTTTCGCTGTCAGTATCAAACAGTTGGCAACCCAAAAAGAGAATGATCTACACACACGCCAAATATCATGTGAGCAGTCTATATTACTCCGAGTATTATCAACAACATAATGTACATTATTTTATTGAATTTGTCAAAACAGCCAACTATTAGCAGCATCTATATAATCATCACATGCAGATCTAAGCATGAAAATCACAAAAATCAAGTTTGCAACATGCTCTTTATACTTTGCTGGCTTCAATATCTTCATGTGTCAACGGTATCGTAAATTACCTACAATTTGTATCAAGCAGTGAGGCAGAAAGGGCACAGTAGTCATTTAGAGATAGAAAATAAGTATCAGATATGATTTAATGACATGAAAAACTGACGTTGCTACACTTGCGAATGATCTCCAATATAATATAGTATTTCATCGAAGATATGTTAACAGCAGTAGTTACAGTTGTTGACCTCCACGTGTGATATCGAACGGGAATGTTTACGAGGTGCTAAAAATTTGCATAGTAATTTGTTGATCCAACTAACTTTTCACACTGTTCATCAGATGCATTGCTCTTCTTTGTTCAATCTCTTGTTCGCGTCTGTTTTGGGTCCTTAAATTAAACGTTTCAGTTTCTGCTATAAAAATCAACGTCGATGACTACACTTGATGATGTTGATTAGAATTATGCAAACTGGAAACTAAACTGTTTAATTTAAGTAGAAAACCATTCATTCTATTCCAACACTTCCTCACTTTTCTTTCCCTTCTCATTTTGAAAGAATTATAAAACCAATTAACTTCAAGGATGTCAACAATTTGGCATAAAACGTTCTTCTCATAATGTCAACAAATTAATAACTTTTTTTCTCTTTCAGCAACATGAGACATTGGAAGCGGTGTGACACATTATGTGACGCATTGGTTAGGATTTTAATGTGTTCAGGCAGGCGTTTTCAAAGCGAAACCCTATTATGTACGTAGATTCAAGTGACGAGAGAAAATTAAACAATTGCAATTTGCAACCATCCTTGTTTCCTCAACGCACCTTGCACTATGTAATTAAACAATTAGTCGCATTATAATAACATGTAATAGCACCTGACACGTTGTTGTTTTATCTTGGTTGTCTTTATATGTATGCGTAAAATAAGGTACTATAATATACGGCATTCGGTTTGCTTTTACTAATCCATCAGCAAGTAGAGCCAACCCGTCACAAAGTTGACAAATTAGTTATTTATTATAATGAAGCTGTGAAATTTGATTTGTTTAATATTTATTAAAACAAATTCATTCACTTTGTGTCGTTAGTCGTGATATGATTATTATTTATGTAGATTATGTCTTTTTTCGAAACAGAAAAAATATGTTCTCCTAAGTTGGATACATTATGCCAGTAGCAAACGGAACGCTGAGCTTGCATTATAAATCATTTCAATAAACAGACAACACACGAGGATTGTATTGCCAATTTAATTTGCATCATAATAAAAACAGCCCTCATCATCATTATTTTCTTATTTCCTTGAAGAAAAAACATCATCATCATGTTAATGAAAATTAATAAGCGAATCTAATACGAAAAACATAAGTCATGCTCATATCATAAGTGAATGATAAGGTGTATGAAATGACGTGTGTGTAGTCACTCACTCATCATCATAAACTCTTATATTTTCATTCTTCATTAAAATTCATGATGTAAAAATTATAAAGAAAAAGCATTAATGCAAAGTTCATTTTTCCATTATGATATGATGATCAAGTCTAAACTTGTTACGACCACAAACATGATTTTAATTAATTAGTGCACGCTTCGAGAACAAAAACATGATGGCGAAATGGAGGTGATGGTTATGTTGGTGGCTACTTCATACTGAGCTTAGTTAGCGGCATTGTGTACACATTGCAGGTAATAAAGTGTTTGTGAAAAATTAATGGCAACTCTTCACAGGCACATACACTACTATGGGCTGCGTTAACTACATTAACGCACCTACATAATTTTCTCTCGTTGGACGTTTTTCAGAAGAAATGGTTACGGCTATACAGACAGATGGTTCATTACACAGCCACATCAGTCTCTTCTCAACATCCTCAATTTATATTAGTTGGGGAAAAAGGAGTTAGCTTTTTAATTGATATTGAAAATTTATTTGAAATCAAAACTGAATCAGACTTTTTGCCATAAATTCCAGAGATAATGACTGGATCATTTTTATCCTTCTGTATAATGTGAAGTCATCACAGGCCTATTAAAAAGAATGCTTGCATGAGAAAGCAATAAAGTATTTGAAATGCCGGACATACCTCTCTAAACACAAAAGGAATTTTTTCGCTTACCTTTCTCTGAAAAATCCGTAAATAATGTGGAGCGAGTCAATATCTTAGCGTGAATTTGCACCTACCACGTTACATTTTTTATGGATGAAAATGTGCATAGCATATTATATTGAGATAAGGAGAGCATAGGTTTTCATAAAAAGGCAAATATTTTTTTTACATTGGAATAATGGGTTTGTGAGTGTGTGTGTGTGCGCGCAGCTATTATTTAACTTACACTTGCTTATTTTCTGATTCACAACTCGTTCTTGTGCTACTAATGAGGTGAGTTGGTGCAATTTATTATGCTTTTATCAGCAACTTCCATCATGGTATCATCATAAAGAAGAGTGACTGTAATAAATATCAAGACATTCATGGTGAATGAATATGCCTTTATATAATGATTGCCAGCATTTTTTTGCAAACTGCAACAGCTAAAAGCACACATAATTCAATATACTGTGTATTTTGTTTAATGTATTCAATCTCGGCTCTACGCTTTTGCTTCACTCTGACAAAAAAATCGCGGTTAGAAAATATTTCGGATAGTTATCGGGGCAATAAATTGTGTCTTCATACACCTTTACAACTATATCGATTTTCTTATCAGTTTTAACCTGTGAGAGATAAGCTGCATATTTTTGAAACTGCAATGCTTTCCTACGGTAAAGAGACAGGTGAGCAATTTGCAAGTAATTTGAATCATGAATTGCAATACATGAGCTGTACTACAAATAGGAATTCGCTTTCCGAAAAAATAGCTGTTAATAGTGTTACTAATTACATCCTTTGTTTAGTTTATTACTATACTTCAATAATCGCATCCTTGTTCTAAATGCATGGATGCTTTTACATTTCAGTTTGAATTGCTATCCCATGGAACATGACACTGTCATGTTTTCCTTGCTTTTCCATTTTCGCAATGACAGAGTAGGGATATGTCATTTGCAAGAAAAAACAGGGTGGTGATTACATCTAAAGGCATCTACCTTATCTTTCCTCGTATATACCAAATGCTGTTCTAACAACAGAAGATCCTTTTCAAGGAAAGCCAGCAAAACAGAAAGGTAAGTAATGCAAAATGTAATGATAATGAATGACTGGGTTTGTGCTGTACTTTTAAACTGAACACAGGTAAGCAGAAAAGGAGATATCTTGTGTCTTAATCTCTTTTCTCAGCTTGCCATTGCTATTACTTCCACATAAAAGATTTGGGAGGTAACAATCCTCAGTAAATGACATTCCTTCACCTTGGTTGCACATGGCAAGCAATATCTTCCGTTCATGTTCATCATCCTCCTCATCTGTGTGCCTAATCATCATATCTCTCTTTCTTCTCTGCCTGCTTCTTTACTTGACTTTTGCTAAAATATACCTTCTCATGTTGCTCTGTTGATTGTGATTAGTGAAAAACAACATTTTTGTTATATGTAGAAGATGATGGGGGTATACATTATGCAGGCATATTGGATACTATAGTCCTCCCTGTCCTGTCTCAAGTTCATTTCTCATGTTTGTCTAGTGTGTAATAGGACGTGCTCCTTTTCGTAATTATGAGCTGTTATCTGTGAAACAACCCACAGTCATTAGTCATAGTCATGAGCTCTATAGTTTTACCGCTTGTCACTGTCAACTCCTTCTTCAAAGTTTGCCTTTCTTCTGAAGCCATCTCTCCTTACTTTTTTGTCTCCATAAAATCCTGCATTGTCGCTTCCAGTTTGCATTTTTACTTGTGATGCCCTTCTACGCTGATTGTGTGTGGAGCTATACCCAAAGCATTTTTGCCATGTCAAGCACGAGTACTCTCGTTTATGTATTTAAATGTAAACTACGGAAAGCATTAAATTTTAAAAGTAAAAATCCTTATCATTCACTCTTGGATTGGATATAGAATGAACTTTTTATAACGTGATAACAGGATTTATATCGCATAATGCATACCAAACGTTTCTTTCCAAACGCGTGTATGTGCAACATGGCATGTTATTATGGCATGGCACTACAAATGGTCACTGGTACCACTTGAATGGGAGTCACAGTGTAGAAGCTTTCCCTTGCGTCAGGAATCTGTGGAGTACGGTTGGACACCTAGTGATCGAAGAAGTAAAAGTTTGCAGCCCTCTTGTTCCTGATCTCCAAACACCGGCATCTCTTCATTTGAAATATATTTTGTTGTTTATAAGCATTTGCCCTGTTTTGCTGGTGAGATGTCTATGTATTGTATTTCATTTTCAGCGATCAAAGCATTTTCTCCAGCTCATGTCATTTAGAATTAAACCTCCGCCAGCCAAGTAATTTAGTAATGCAACAGGATTAAAGATTACAACAATAACTGTCAGGGCAGTGTAAAGTGAGATTAGTGTCAGCAACAAGATGGATATTGATGATGAGGGTGTCACTGATCCATCAGCCGAATTTGGAGACCTATTTGAAGGGCAAACGGTTGCTTTTGAGTCGGAACTTGGAGGCGACGTCCTTGGAGCTATTGGACACGAACTTAATATTGGTGGACACTCAAGTCATCACCATCATGGAACCTCACATCATCCCTCTGACCATGAAATTCTTTCGGCTAATCTGTCCTTTGGGGCGGACGAATACCTTCAGCATCAACAAATCGTGATTGAGGGAGACAACTCTGAATACATGGTCTCTGTTCCCGACCCACATTTGGAGGGAGGAGGTCAAGTTCAGGGAGGTCAGCAAATATATGTACATGCCACACAGGAACAAATTGATCAGGTGCAGACCAGTGCTGCCAATGCCCCAATGTATAATTATGAAGCAGTTAGTCAGTCAGCAACAAATATTCCGACTGCCTCCCCTCCCACTGGGGCGAATGAAGGTGTTAAAGTCAAGGAGAAGGTGAAAAGGGTCAAGAACGTGGAATACTTTACAAATGAAAATATGGAAAGATATTTAAAGCGTCGGGGATTTAGCAGAGTAAGTCTATCATCTAATTATTAATGTTTCCATTTGCCCACAATTCCGGATGTAATTCTGAATGTCAATTTTTATATAAATTAGGGTGGACCAGATGCGAATCGCAAGTCAATTAGCAAAGCGGTTTTTGCATTATCTGCCGATGGTCAATTATCAACCGGTCGTCCTAAGCTGATTTCGTTTGGCTCCAAATATGACCCTGAGTGCGTTATTCAGGAATTGGAAAGGTATATTGAAACGATCAAAGGATTGGAGTTATATCCATTTTAATGTGACCTTGATTATCGCTGAGTTGTGTAAATGGATTTATGTTCTAATAGGTTTTGGAGATTCTACTTGTGGACAAAATCAAAAAATCATCTCGTGAGTGTAGAATTGCTGCCAATATTGATTCCAATGCTACTCCATTTCTACTTTCAAATGATGTTATCTAAAATGCAACTTATTGCTCGACGGATGTGCGTGGAATTCAGCAAGAAATTCATGCTGGAGGACAAAACGCAGGAGAACTATGAAATTCTTGTAGCTGTCATGAAAGTCAGTTCTCCGGAAATCTTCAAGGTGGGATGAATATTAATAATATTAATGATAAACTGTTTAATGCAAAACAAATATTTCCTATAATCAAGTGTATTTTGTCTAAAATATAGGCTGATAACAGCTTCATCTCACTGATCAACCGGAGATATGAATTTGCGCTGAGTGAACTTACAATTATATACTTACGCCAGTTTTTGTCAAAATCTAACCAACCGATTTTACTAGACTTGTTTACGGATCGTTTTAAAATTAAGGCCAAGGAATCTAAGGAGCTAATTGAAAGTATTGATTGGGAAACGTTAATGGATTCTGCTGGTTCGGAAATAAATGCTAAAGTGGATGCAGATGATGATGATGAGGATAGTGAATCATCAAATGCGTCAGAAATGGAAGATACTAGTCACGTACGAAGTGTGATTCATGATTTACGAAACAGCACAATAGCCAGTTTGCCAGCTATTTCTGTTTATACAACTGGGGATGAGTAAGAGACTTATCGTAAATAATATTTAGTTACAATAATTAAAACGCTACAAGAAAGACAGAGGAGGTAATTTTTTCACACTTGGCAGGCCAGTATGTGGAGCAGTATCCATGAAGGGAACCCTGATTGCATATGGTTTAGCTGAAGCTGGAATTAGAATTTTTTCCGTGGACAAGGCTCGAGATGTTTTGAAACCTAGTCTAAATGTACAAGCAGAATCGGAGCCTGGTGACGGAAAATATGTCTGTGGGCATGCTGGGACGGTATATGGACTGCATTTTCATCCGAAAACAAAATTGCTGTTCTCAGTTGGTGAAGACAGCCTTATGAGAGCATGGGACTTAAATGCTGAAAATCCTCGTTGTAGAGCAGTTTACAGGTAATAAAAAACGGGAGTAAAACATCATTTACTTTACTTTGTGTAGCCGTAAGTAATTAGTTAATACACTTATTCAATGAAGGGGGCACACTGGACCTGTCTGGAAATTGGATATTCCAAACTCTGGCTCAATGGTAGCAACTGCAGGCCTTGACACTACCGCAAGAATATTTGTTCCTGAACGGAATGAATTCGTACGCGTCATGGTTGGGCACTATTTTAGTGTTAACGTAAGAACTTTTATTTTTTTAAAAACGAGCACTGAATGCTCTTATTGCTTGTCAGTTAAATATTGTCTAGTATATGTTTCTTATTGAAACAGTGTGTCAAGTTTCATCCAAATGAGGCATACATAGCCACAGGGTCAGCAGATAAATCTGTACGCCTTTGGTCAATCAACGATGGTACTATTGCCCGGATTTTCACTGGTGTCCCCGGAACAGTTCATGCTATCGCTTATCACAGCAGTGGGAAATATTTGGCTGGAGCAGGTACGTTAAATTATCAAATTTATAGCCTTTGCCAACAATACTAATAGGTCTCTAACTAAGTATCTATCTATATAGGAGAAGGTTGCAAAATCGTTATATGGGATTTAGCTGAAGGTGAAGCTGTGGCTACACTTGAATCCTTGCCCAACTGTAAAGACTTGGTATTCAATGGAAGCACTTTAACCGCATGTTACCGAAATGGAATGCTTCAAATTTATAACCTACGTCCAATTCTCGGAGGGACGGGTGAAAGTCTGGAACAATTTGATACTCCGCCATCCATTTCAACTCCTTTTACATGCCAAACTTTCTCTCAAACATTATTCAAATGCTACTACAAGGACATTGGAATGCTATACTGCTTAGGTTCTGATTTGACTGTTGAACATCAAGAAGAAAGGCAAATGCATGAAGAAGCCAACAGGGCAATGAGTAACGAAACTGACGCTGGCGTCACAATTCTACACACGGTACTCCAAAAGCCGACTGTTAATGAAAGTGGTGCAAACAACGTCAGTACAGACAATAAAAGCAGCAACAGTGATGGTAGAATGGGCACTAGTAGAATTTTAGCAGCAAGGCTGTCGCAACCCTTATCATCATCGGGAGCAGAAGATGAAATTACTAGTGTTGTTGAGGGGGAAAGTGGTAATACAACTCCTTTAGCAGCTGACCCTCCACCACTTTACCGGAGCTCACTTGATGAGGCAATTAGCAGTGTCATTGATCAAGCAAGTGAAGGCTGTGTAGGTTCCGGCACAATTACAATGTATGCTTCCAACTGAAATTATAAATTGATGTCGAGCATTCAGTGTTCAGTGATCAAGTGATCAGTCAACCCGTTTGGGTGGTCACTGTGTGTATTTATATGAGCAAATGTGATAGTCTAAATTAAATTAAGTGTAGCTACGCAACTTGTCAAATATGTCATTTTAATATATATGTTAAGTATTTATGTTTGACCACGAAGACAAAGTTTTTTGTTTGAATACTCAAGTCTAAAGTTTTGTAGGTTTAGAAAAACAAACGATCCATTATTTATCTGGAGCTGTCGTATTCTCGACGGAATTATTTGTCGACTTTTTGTAGTACTATTGTAGCAGTATTTCATACTTTTTGTAAGAACTTATCAGTAAACCTTTCTGAATCTGAGTTGAGGTGATTGTGTATCTCGCCGTGTATAAACATCAATATGGCCCTAGCATCACCCCGAACTTCTACTCCATTACCTCAACCAACTCGGCTTAACACTCTGAACGCATATTTGTACCATCATGGCTATCGAATGGGAAAATTAATTGGAGAGGGCTCGTACTCAAAGGTTCGTTTGTGTCCACGACGTTCGGATACAGAAGACGGTCAAGAAAAAGACCCCGCGGTGGCATGCAAGGTATTTGATGTGATTTAGCAAAGATATTTTTTATTCACGACAAAAGTTTTCTTTTCAATTATGCATGTTGTTTAGAATTGTCTTTGGATTATTTTCAACAGGTTATAAACAAAAGGAAAGCATCTAGTGACTTTGTCAACAAATTCTTACCCAGAGAGCTTCAAATTGTTTCAAAGATAAAGCATGTGAATATCGTTAGAGTATACGACGTTGTGGAATTTGATAATCACGTTTACATCTTCATGGACTACTGCAATAATGGGGATTTACTCGAGTATGTCAAGCAAAGAGGATTCATTAAAGAAGCTCGTAGTCAGCATTACTTTCGGTGCGTAATAGAGTAGTCTCTATAATAAGATATTATTTCTCTGAATTTTCATACCATGATCATGTTCGTGAAGTTTAAATATTTTTTTTGAAGGCAAGTGCTCTCAGCAGTAAAATACCTTCATGGACTGGACATTGCTCATCGCGATTTGAAGTGTGAAAACGTCCTCTTAACGGCCGACGACCATGTTCGCCTATCCGACTTTGGATTTGCTAGGTCTTGTAGGGATTCCAAATCTGGGAAACGAATTCTGTCAAGTACATACTGTGGTAAGTGCTGTCAATTCTAAGTACCGATGTATAACTCAACGTAATGAACTGCTCATTTCGATAGCTAACTAAGATGAAATTTGCTCGTTGTAGGGTCCTGTGCGTACGCAGCTCCAGAAATATTGCAGGGGACGTCGTATAATCCGAAGCTATACGACATGTGGTCCCTTGGCTGCATCCTTTTCATAATGCTCACTGGACACATGCCATTTGATGAATCCAATGTTCCAAAAATGTTGCAGCATCAAATGGAACGAAATCTAAACTATCCTCACCAAATGGAAGGCGTGATTTCAAAGTCTGCGAAGCGACTGATTAAGTAAAAACCATTAAAAGCATTCACCCATTTTATCTTAAAACCTATAAAGAGAACAATGTTTAATCAGGAATTGATTTCATGTAGACATTTGCTGGAGCCAGATGTAACTCGTCGTGCCACAATAGAACAAGCCATTAGCAATGGCTGGTTTTCGTCAAGGCCAACTACTGGAGCCAGTAAGCATCATAATGCGAAATAATTTTGGACGGAACTATATGTATTTCCTGTTATCACCACCACTTTTTCCATTGCATTATATGTATGTAATTGACTTGCTGTGTACGAAAATTATTGCAAACTCGTTTATAGCCTTCAGAAATGCCAATCAGAATGAAATATAAGACTGATGAAAATTGTCAAGTAAAGTTCGGAAATTGCTTTAATTTTTTCGTTGAATCGGGTAAAATACGTTTTCATTTCAAAATATCGAGATACGCGATTTGAAGTCATACTTGAGACTTTTAATACTATTAGTGATCACTTAAACTTCCATCTGTATCCTCTTCAGCGGATAAAAACACCTTTTGAACTAGAATCGTCACGTTTCCTGTAAAATAAAATAATATAAAATTGTATTTCAAGTGCGCTACCTTAAAGAACAAAGCTTACAAAATGAGATACGCAGCCAACCAAACACTCACTTGTAAAATCGTCGATTGCAGCAGGCAGACCCCTCTTTTTGACAAAAAAGTAGTGTACAGGTAGTCCAGTTAGTAATATAGCAATCGCAATAATCTGCTTAATGGGATCCACGTACAGTGGTAAAATTATCAGGAAAAGGCAAATGATAGCAAATGAGATTGGGAAGAACAAGGAAACCTGAAAGCATATAATAGATAACATGATGTTTTTAGTTTTGTCTTTTGACGTACATTTTCTTGCCGGTTACGAGTACATCTTGAAAATGTATAATTGTATTTTAATTACCTTCATTGGTCTGTGAAGGTCTGGTTTCGTCCACCGCAGATATATTAAGCCTGCTGCGACAGCGAGACTTACCAAGCTGTATACAAATGAGTAGAGTTCAATCAACTGGCTCACTTTAGGAATGGATAAGTACACTAGTGTGATCACGGCGAGAAAAACCAGAGCAGGTGTTGGCGTCATTGAAGATGTTGAAAGCATAGAAAGCATTGAAGGAGTATGATAGTTTCGTGAGCCGGCGAATATAACGCGTGCGTTGGTCATAATGTGGACGCTCAAACATCCCAAACTTGACATAGCCACACAAAGTGGCATAACGGTTGTACCCATAAAATGCGTCACTTTGTTCCCAAATGTCTGTAAATACATGGACACACATTTCGCATTAGATTAGATTGATTGCATGGGTTAGAATTGACTAATATAGAACAGTTATCATACGTTTGCAATAGCATCCGTTGCAAGAATTTCTGCAGGTGTGAGCATCACAAAATAGGCGACGTTTACCATGCAATAGATGAAAGTGACCAGGGGCAAGGAAATCCATATGGCGAGAGG
>JAQGAP010001103.1:0-23001 GCA_034697805.1 Orchesella bifasciata | reverse complement strand
ACAGCTGGTTGTGGCAGTTCAATACATTTTGTTTGTTGGATCTTTTCTATCTCTTGCCTGTTTGACAGCATCCTTAGCCATTTTCTTTTATTTCAAGTGAGGATTTCACTTCGTAGTAAATTTTCAAGAGATTAAATTAGATTCAGGTCACGAAATTGTAATGGAAAATTTCTCCTTTTGTTAATAAAATGTGTAGATGTTTATGGTGTGACCGAGTTACCGTCCATTTTCACTTGATGATCGCCCTCATACTGCGCTCTGCCCTGCTCATCGTTATCACCGAACCGTTTATCTTCAATCGTACAAATCATTACAGAAATGAGGTAAGAATTTAGTTCTTAAAAGCTTTTAAAACGCACAACTTTCACTCTGCTTTCACTTTAGGATTTCACCTGTAAAATGGTTCTCTCCATAAATCTGTACGCAACGGCAGCATCCATCAACTGGATGTTTGTGCAAGGAGTCTATCTTCATGGAAAACTTACCACAAATGGTTCCGATAAAGGAACTCCTTTCAAAACTTATTACACCATCGGTTGGGGTAAGTTGAAAAATTGATTTTTTTCACGTGTTTCGTAATTCGCAACAATTTTTTTATTGCTGATTAGATGCTCAAGGGTTTTCTTAATTGTAGTGTGAAAGAGTGGGTGAAACTTGGAGTAAATAATTTGCCAATTTTCTCTTCGGATTTCAGTTCTGCCAATGATCCTCATCGGAGTTTATGCTACCATGATGGAAACTCTTCACCCAGTCAAATGCTGGAAGGATTATAGTGAGCGCCCCGAGCTCTGGATTTTACTTGGGCCCATGATTGTGGCATTGCTGGTAAGCTTTAATTACTTCCGAGTATATAATTTTATTTTAAGACTAATTACCTTTTTAGCAAATCTAAATAGGCAAGTTATTTTGCTATCACTTACGGTTTCTTTTTTATACATTTTAAGGCAAACCTCCTCTTTTTGCTTGACATAATGAGAATTCTTTGGACTAAAGTCCAACGAACCAGTTTGTACTCGGATGGGACTCAATTTCGGTAAGTTACATAAGAAAGTTTCTAAGTCCTTGGCTTCTTAAACTTATTGAAAAATAAGAGAGGATGCTTTTTAAACTAAATTTTCCAACAAGTAGAGAATTACATTCAATATGATAGTGGTGTTTCATAACACAAGCTTCCCTAAAGCCTTGAAAACACTCAAAATACATATTATTTATTTGCAGTCGTGCAATCAAAGCCACCATGATACTCTTTCCTTTGCTGGGAGTAACCAATTTACTTTTTCTCTACAATCCTGGGGGAGCATACAACAAATATTACGTTATTTGCAATACTTTACTAGGATCCACTCAGGTATACATTTTTTTTATTTAAATTTCTATATAAAATCTTTGATTCAACTGCAACATAATCATACTGCTTTTTGCAGGGAATTTTTGTCGCAATTTTCTACTGCTTCGTAAGTCGGGATGTGAGAAATGCAGTTCGTCGACAGTACCGTCGCATTATTGCACGCAGAACTGGAAACTCAGTCCAAAGAAACAATGTGTTAGCAGTTGTAGCTTATTCTGGAAACGCTGTTCGGCTTCCTCGGACCCACGTTTCCTCAAAGTTGGTTGCAATATCAGATAGGAACAGTGAGCCAAGAATTTCAGAACATTCGCCAATGGAGCAAGTTCCAATTGTAAATTCCGGTAGAGCTGTTGGTCATTCTCCTGTTACCCCTTTGCTGACATCTCCATACTTAAGCTGTTGTAATTGTTCAAATGGAGACTGTTGTCACAATGCGGTGCCGTTACAAGTTGACTCCAACTCAGCTTTGCAGCACCATAGGGCGCCAGTTTCGAAAAATGATCCGATATATGAGTTATGAATTTATAATGTCTAAAACATGTACTGTTAAAAAATACGGAGTAATGAATGTTTTGATGTAATAAATCATTTTTAAATATAATGCTTCGCTCTGTCATTAAATTTAGTTGAAATTTGTGCCTTTGGCTGGTTGACAGGCTAATTTGCTGTCTTCCAAAAGCGCTGCATAAAAGAGACAGGTTTCCTTATTTTCAGCATTCAGCTGTAAGACATTTTTTCCATTTTTAAAATAAGTAAACGCTGCTTTCGCTAATAGCTAATTATAATGAATGCGGATAAAAGCCACGAAAGCTAGCACATCTTTTAGAATTTGGATTAGGAGTCCTTCTACGTTTTGGAACGTGATGAAATAGCAAGTCAGAACATGGGACGTAGTACATTCAACGTTTTAATTTAGTTGATCTAAACTGAGAATGTACGAAAAAATTTCGTTGTTTTTGAGTTGAAAAGAAGGCAGGAAGGTCTACAACAAAGCTTGGTTAAGTGAAGATCACAGAAATTTGTGGGGATGTAGACGTTAAGACAAATAGAGCTTAATGTACCAAAAGAGAGCCAATATTGTGAATTAATTCCCACTGTTTTAACGACCTTCTACTCTGTATGCAACTGCGGAAGGAGCACAGCCAGTAATTTATCACGTGGCGGAGCTTCCACACTTAATTTGGAGAAGCCTCGCATTTCTCTTTTTGTTTTAAAGAAAGTAGTGGAAATGTGTTTTAGTACTCAGCTCCACTGAGTAACAGGAACTCAGCAAATACTTTTTTCAACTGCGTAGTTTTGTGATGTTTCAAATGATGAACGGAGTTTTTGCTCTGTCAGATTATGCGTTTTTTTAAAGAAAAAACGAGACTTTTTCTGAGTGAAAACACGCAAATATTCCAAGTCCCCTTTGATGAGACCAAGTGCCAATTTATTTGCAATTAGATATTTCCTGCTCGTTTATTGCCCTTTATTCGTATTTATTCAAAAACCTTTTTAGCTTAAAAAGCTTTGCTGTGTCACACAAAATTTTAAAACTGTAACCTTTTAATGTACGTTTGCTAAAATAATATGTTTACGTCGAGGTCAGTGGCCAAAAGCTCCTTTGAACATTTTGAGAACACAAGTTTATCCATGTTTGATTAAAAAATATTAATTATGAGCTTGCATTGTCCTTCACAAATTGCAAAATTACACAAAAATCAAGCTTCACTTTCACCTGTTGCTTGCTTACTTATCTTATATACCATTTAATGCTTTATTCATTCGTCAAATCCTGGTATAACATGATGAATTGGCAGTGGGTTTGCTATTGAGGGTTGATGGTTTACTGGCAAATAGCCGTTGTTTTAATAGAAGGTGATAAATAATTTGAAGTGTTCACATTCAATTGAAAAATTCCCGAATCGCAATTGCACGCTTCACAAAAGATTATATAACTTTCATTTTGAAGAATTGGGTGCAAACCTGTTACACAACCGTGTAGAATAAGCTTTCAATAAAATATTTTTCCTTGTCCTAGCCGATGTGTACTAGGAAACTGAAAAGATTCTTATGAGTGAAGAGTAAGGTATCCATCCACAAAGGAAAAAAGGCAAGAAACTTTATTAAAAATAGCTAACGTCGTCCCACTTTTCATTATTTATGAAATTCGAGTGCAATTAATTAAATGTTTAAATTCCAGGATTTCATAAATACGACATGAGTAGAATATAAGTTTCTCGTGGCTTGGAAGTGAAGATAAATTGTTTTGATAGTTTTTATTAACCGGGAAGGTTTTTGAACTCTTCAAATCCTGCGTTTTTAACAAGTTTGTGTTAGTTGAAAGTGCAAACGTTTTTTTTCAGAACGAGTGAAATATAAATCTACATGGATGAAAATATGAACACTGTTTTATCTTAATTTTTGCAGTGTTAACTTTTGACTTCATATCTTAACATTGTTTTCATTTTCTCTTTTTACAATTGGAATGCAAAAACCTTAATAAAGCGAATGGTCATAATCAACCGCAGAAATTATATTGCAAAGTAGATTTTGGCCTTAAAATAAGCGCAGCCAATTGTTATTTTACACTTCAAAGAGACACAAAAAGCAATATAGAAAGTTTTTCCCGAAACTGTAAGTCATTTGCTGAGGATATCCGTTGAAATTGATCAAAGCTTTATTTTGTTTACAGAAAACGATACAATCTATCACCTTCTCAGAAGGAAAGGAAAGGAAAAAGGGTTTTGCAATGTCTACTCCCACGTTGCTTTGATTTTTAATGCAAAAAAAGTATTGAAACCGGTGTTTTGTCTTGCATGATAACTTACTTTTATTATCTACCTTTAGGTACATATTAAGATCACCTTGTATCGCGTCTGTCGTCGTCGTCGTCCGTCTGTGGGCAGGATAACTTTCGAACCACTTAACTTTTTTAAATTCTGATTTCACCAGTCGATAGCTTAGGTCAAGGCGGAGGATGAGTTTGAAGATGGGTTATCTGGGGTCACGGGAACAAGGTCAACTGATAAGCTAAACCAATATGATAAGCGTCACATATAGCTTGTGATATATCATTCGAAAGCTACTGCAGTGCTGATTATAAATATGCACTTCAAATTTAAATCAGAACTTCCGAACAGGTTCAAAAGCCCGATTAAGTGTTTCAAATGACTAACATGGCTTGTGATATATCATTCGAAAGCTACTGCAGTGCTAATTATAAATATTCAGTCGGGAAGTCGTGCAAAGTCAAAGGTCATGCACAAATGACACTTGGGTTGTGATGTATCAAATGAAAGCTAGTTTTTAGATTTCGTTTATGAATGCCAAGTCACAAATTACTCAATTAAATTGTCTAAAGATACATGGCTACGTCTCGATTTGTCGGGTTTATTCTTTATCGCCAGTCACCGGGAGTTCTTTACAATGTTTAGGTGAAACGTTTTGTGTATTGTACATAAATTTAATACTTCTTAAGCTTTGGGTAAAGCTGTTGGTTTGCGTAAAAAATCATTTGGAAATGTGATCCAAACCACGCATCAATAACGAACTCCATTGTTACTCCTTTGGTTCTCAAATTTAATACAACCTGTCAGTAGTCCTCATATTTTCGCATTCATCCGCACGTTTTCTTTAAGCAAAGAGCCATGTTCTTTTTATACCATTATTTCAAGCCTTTAGCTTCATGTTTTCCGTCTTGGAAAGTCTTCCGTTTGTTGTAATATGCAGGGAAGGAATGTTTCTTTACATTTTTAAAGATATTTGTACAGGTAAGATACATGCGTAACTTTTTCATTCCATCGATAACTCCATCACGTGGAAAATAAATGTGCTGGAAGATTCAACTGGATATATTATACCCCTCAGACGTCTTGAATTTCATACAGATTTCCGTTTCGGAAGTGCCTAATACTTGAAATCTACGGTGCAGGATGTCAAACGTGGTTATGAAAAAATCGGAAGTTCAATTTGCTTTACTGCCCAAGGCTTGTAGATTTATGTAGGTTGTTTAGATTGCAAATGCTGTCGAAAGAAAACATACTATTCTTGTCCCGATATATCCCGCATTTCTCTCCAGGAGTCTGACATCCGGTTTCGTAATCAAAAAAATTATGGGGCATATTGAACACCGACTTTTTCGTCTGTTCAAACATTTATAATCACAACATTCCAGTACTGACAAGGTTGGGATACTGCTTGAAGGTCACAAAATACAATTTTTCTGCTCTCGTTTATTTTGAGATTCCTTGGGTAAGAATTCAATTATCCCTATTTCGTGCTCAAAGGAGCGAGATTGCTGAGTTAGCCTTTTATACTTACTTTGCAGCTGATTTGTGGAGATGGGCTGAAACCTGTTGTTGAAAAGTTCTTAGGCTCTTCGTATTCTTCAAACATTTCTGGAAATTGGGAAAACGAAAAGTAATCAAGAATTGCTCATCCGTAAAAAAAGAAATCCGCAGAAAATTGAAATGGGCTAGAAGCAATATTATGTAGAAAATATGAAATAAATTGAAATGTCAAACGTAGCGAAAATTGTTAGCGACGATTGCTATCATTCAAATAAGTATACTTGAAAGCCAAAGTTTTGAAATCAGTTGGTAATAATTTTTGTATTCTTATATAACTGTCATTTTCAAAGGACAAATTCACTCTATTAATTCCACGGAGGAAAGCAGAACCTAACATTAATTCCAAGATTCTGAGAATATTTTATTAATTTTCACATTCTGGTAACGTAATAGTCAATATTGCTTTCATGCTCACTAAACTCATTACCAAATTCTACAAAGTCATAAAATCATTTTTAATTACGAAAAAAGTCTCTGCTGTTGTTATGTAATGAATATTAAGGAACAATAAAGTAAAAGGAACAATATATTATGAAATGTAATGCTAGAGGAATTACCAAAGTTATTGGTCAGTATACAGGCTAGATTTTGCGTTGTTTAAGTCACGTTGTTTTCCCGTATATCAAAAGTAAAGCGTCGTTTGCCTAAAGCTTCCATTATGCAAAAACAAATTATATTCCCCCAATATATATGTACATATAGGCACAAGCAAACTCAGTCTCGCAAACATTGAAAAGTATCCAATATAACACTTCCTAGAAATCTTCATTTCTGATATAAAACTCATCTCATATGTTCGCGAATTTCATTAGGAAATGGTCGGAAGCAAGCCGAAGTATTACTAAAGGAAAAGGACAAATTACCTCTCACTACGTTTGTTTTTCACAATGGACGGAGAACTTTGCCTACTAAGATTACAGAGAACTAAAAAGGGATGTACAAAATTTTTAATGAGCTTATACATTTATTTTAATGACAGAAACTCATAGTAGTGCATATTCAAGGAAAAAGAACCCGGATTTTTGCAGACTTGTTAAGTTGTTCTGGAACATCCAGAAATAATTTCTATCATACATACTAATATACATCTATTTTTTGGTATTCACTTATGAAGCTGATTTTAAATGTGCCAAAAGTACAATTAGAACATTAGAAATCTAACACGATTCTTCCTATGCATGGGAAAATGGGTATTCCGAAGTGTTAAATATGCAATAAGAGTTTCGTCACAATTTCTTTGAACTACACGGCCGTTTTCTGCAGTCACAATCGTATATTCACTTCCATGTATAGTCATCTATTCTACAAAATCCGACATTGTGTGCAATGGTTTGTAGCAGTCTCTTCCATACAAACATAAACAATAGCCAAACTCAAGGCCAAATCTAAAAAATGTTGCACTCGACTTGCGGAAATGGATGATGGAATTGATGCGCTACGTCACGGACTGTTTTATTTATATATTTGTAACCTAATACTGACTTTGCAAATTTAAAAACTATTCAACTTGAGAGGGACGAATTTCACTGCTGTACTTCATGAAGGGACAACATAAAAATTCCTTGAAATGTCATAAATATTACTTCACAGTTACCGTGGTCAATGTAAAATTTATTATATATTACGACGAACATGACTTACTCGAGAAATCAAAGTAAACTTACAAGTATCAGCTTGCATTAAAACGTAGATATAAGTTACCCTAATAGCAGAACTTTTATAGTTTGCATGGCCCATTCATTGTTTTTGCACGGCATAGTTTGTATGAATGGTCAGTGAATTGACCATTATAGCATACATGGCCCATACAATTAAATTGCATACAAAACGTTGATGCAAACAAAGACTTTTGTGTCATATACAAAGAATGAGCCAAGCATGGCCATTGTGACACTTCGCGCCGAACCTGATCCCAAAGTTACAAGATGCAAAGCATAATATGCATAACTTCTAGATCATGATTGTGATTTGTACTTAAGCTGTGAGTGTTGATCTGCACTCAAGACATTTCAACGGACAATTTTATGCATAGCAAAAACTTCTATTCCCTTCTTTTCGTGATTCAGATTATATATACCAAAGCTTTGGGAACCCACATTTCCATCATCCAACCATCTCAATTAAACTGAATCATAATTGTTGTGAGGTTGTGATTAACTTTAATTAAGTGCTGCGTTAGAGTGTTTAAACTTTATATTTTTGTGATGATATACTTAACTATTATCCTTTTGTGGCTCGGATTATATATACCTAAAGTTTGGGAACCAACATTTCAGTCATTCAACCATATTAATTAAACTGAATCATTTTTCTTGTGAGGCTGTACAAACTACGAACAGCTTTAAGTGAGTGCTGCGTCAGTGTTTAAACTTTATATTTTTGTGCTGAAAAACTTCATTATCATTGACAAACAGTCTGTTATTATCAAGTAAGGAAAGGTGACAACGAATCATCAAAGTAAACGAGATCATCACCTCCTCTGGTTACTTCTAACGACACGCTGTAAATGTTACAAGTAAGTGAAATCCAGTTTGATTGTCATAATTAGGCATGTTTTTAAACGTAAAACAACGCAACATTTATCAAGCTCGTTTTAACCAATAATTTGTTTTCTGTAGGTGAACATATGGCAGTCCTTTCTCAACTTCCGTATGCGGTTGTTGAATTTCCGGACGAGAATTCATGTGGTGCGATTCCAACATCGTGGTTAATTAGTCAAAATACATGTAGGTATCCGAAAACAGCTGGGGTTAAAACGACGAAATTGATCCGTGATAAACTTCCTCCTCCAGTGGATTTACATGACGAAAACTGGGAAACACACAATATTCGAGTGTTTACTTACACAGGTAAGTGTGGATTGAAATTGGTTGAATTATCAACAATCGTCAAATCAAGTATTTAGTTTGATTACATTTTTCTTATAGATACTTTTGAAACATACCACGTTGAGTCAGAAGCGGATGACGGGTGAGTACGAAAATCCAGGCAATCAACAAACAAACCAGTCCACGAAAGATTATCAGATGAAGAAAAAACATCAGAAAAACGGAAGCGAATCTTCAATAAAGCAGTGAAAAGTAATTTGTTCGAAAATGACGTGTTTTCAGTTCCAGACGTACCACTGATTGCTGAAGCTCATGGTATTGGAAGTAATGGTAACTATTTTAATTATTTAGCCTCATCTAATATAAATAAAGGTGCAATTGATAAGTATGTTTCATAATAACTTTTATACTTATAGATAGTAGTAGGATTCCAAAACCAAAGGTTCGAGATGACTGAGCCAGCCGTCATCACATTCAACATTTCCAGCTTTAAATCAAAACTGTGGTCCTTGTTGCGTGTGTTCCTCTCAAGGATTAAATACCACCCAAGGACCTAACGTGCCTTCCACGCACAGTCAAAATCAATTCAGTTCTCAAAACGTGCTCCAGTTACCTGAAGTTGCACCCACAGGTAGTTCAACAAGTCACAGAGCACCTACTGCTACTACCCAAGTTTCAACAAGATTAAAGCAATTCATTTCATCAGTTAGTCCAAGATCCATTTCATCAGTTAGTCTACGATCTCGCTTTCCTTGAGTTCCTTGAGTTGTGGAACCTACTTCATCCTCAGACTTTCTAGTGGATATATCAAGTAAGTTTGATACAGTCCCCACGTTATATTAAAATCAATACAGCACGTAAAATTTAATTTGCTCTTTTTAGAATTTGAATACACCGTTCTACGAGCTTTAAGTGTGATACAACTGGACCTCAAGCAGCTGATGATACAAACAATTCCGTCAGTGAATGCAGCTAATCTCGTACGAAGGACCAGAATTTAGTGTTTCGCTTCCATTGAAGTCTGTTGCTGATTTCAACCTTATGCTAAGAATCGGCTGCAGATAGTTTTTTGACATGACATGTTATAACATTTAGGTTGCGCATTTAAAACTGGCTGGGGGAGGGAGTTTAGATGAGTAATTCTAAAATAGCTTTAAATGTTGAAGATTGGTCACGAAAGTGTGTAAGGCTACCATCTTATGAAATTATGTATGTATGTGTACGATTTACGAGTAAAATATGAATAAATAAAGACGATTTTAGAAAACATGGTTCATTATTTCACCATTTTAATACAGATAATGTAGTTAGTATATCTATAACAAGAAACCTCGATGTAGAAAATCGTCATTCAAAATGCATGGGTAACACAAGGCCCAAGTAAGGCATGTTTGTATTGGTAGGCAAAAAATGAATGGTAACTGTATGGGCCAATGATGCTATCCGATGTATGTCGGGCGCATCTTTGGCTGTGCGGCCAAAACTATGTATGGGCCAGACAACATACTTTTCATGGGCCATATACTAGCCAGGCACTTTTGCTATTAGAGTAGTAAGGACGTCCTCAAAATGTGTCAAATTTCTTGTAGAATGAAACTGAAACTGTAGAGAAGCACGTTTTAGTTTAGAGATGGTTAAATTGAGCTCATTATATTACAAGAAAAACTAACAATAAATGTCTTCTGTATTTATTGACTAGAAGTCAAGAAAAAAACCCATATCTCGAAATATGAAATCAGATATGTTTTCACTCTCACCAGCACAGTTTGTATCCAACAAATGTTTTTGAGATTCACGTCGCAGTAGCGTGATTAATTCGTTTGCAGAAACTTACCCGAGCTTCTTTGCACGTATGGAAGCATGAAGAAAGCACATAATGTCACGGACGAAGTAAAACCAATGTAAAAGATAAAAAAGCTCCTTTGCAAGTTTTGAAGTTGAACGTAACTGATCCAGTACTGATGGTGAAGATATCTAACTGTCCATTGAGTAATTTTTATTGAATTTAAAAAAAAAAATTTTGAATTAAAAAGTAGGTCTCAATCTGGGTCTATTCAACATTCAAAAGAAGGTTTTGATGTACTTGACACAAATTTTCAGCTATTGTATTTAAAGCATATTTGTAATGTTGGAGACATTATGGGAAGAATTTGCAACATGGCGTAATCAAACTTAAATGATGTTGAATATTATTAAAGCTTTTCTCAAAACTGCTATAATACTGTTGAAAAGTAAACTAATTGGCAGTTCATATACTCTACCGTAAGGTTCGATAGAGTAATCGAAATGTTTAGGACGGTGAGTGTTCAATTGAAAACCCAACATATTATAATACAACGAAACAACTAACAACTGTTGCAAAAATTTGCTGCTTGAAAAAGGGCTTGAAGAAAACTGACAAAAACGTTTCATATCCTTGAGCGACTTGCAAATATCACGGCCGATGGGTTTTGAAGGACCTGAAGTAAGCTATTTGCTAAAATTGTGGTTAACCAATTAAACGTCATTGACGTCATATTTGTAATGAGTGGGTATTTTCTAGGGAACGACGACAAAGCTTAGTTCTAAAAAATAATCAGACATTTGAAGGTCATATCGCATTTTTTGTGGTTCTACGAATTTTCATTGAAAAAATCTACTATTTGCTTGCTACGTAGTAATGTCCCATAGCTGTCCGTGTCATTTATTGTTACAAGGGCTACAAAAGTAAAAAAAAATGATGAAATCTACACATTATCTCCAGACATTTTAAAATTGTTATTGTATTCGTTTTTTGATACTTTAGTTTCCTACATTCTGCGTTTAAGAAATTAAATTGAGTTTTTATTTAAGAAGCAAGACTCTGGCAAATTTGAAGTTGAATCTGCGAGCCGCCTGCAGGAAGTAAGTTTCATTTCAGGTCAACTCAAAATGTAAACAAAGTACTTCCTAGCAGCTGAACAAATTATGATGCAATTGTACATTTCCCCGCTGCGTGCTTGCATATTTAGTGGACTGGAGAAAATGAAAATGTTTTTGTGGAATAAAGAAGCCTGTCAGTTTAATATCATTTCAAAGCCTTTCACAAAAACACTACATATGTCATCACATTCTCCTAGTTAGTTAAATAAAGAACCAAATTCTGATGGGGGCATTAAATTTACCTTATCAACGCTTCGTTCTTTTTTTGTTACTACACAATTTCCAGGTTTTAATGTGCCTCGGTTGCTAATTAAGTCGGCAATGAAGCAATAGCGATCAAGGTTTGATTTTAATCTCATTACTAAAGTAATGTGGTCATTGTTAGTGGAAGCACGTGTATGATGACTTTAGAAAAAATAATTTAGATATACAGAAAAAGGTTACACGCGAGTCCATAACGGAGTACAAATTAGTTGAGTAAATACTGTCGTAATCCGATGTATGTATTAAAGTACCACTCAGAGGTTTCTATTTTACTTTTTGCACGGTTGAAGTGGAACGATCCGGTTGTGCGGAATTTGTGAAGAATTAAAAGTACTTCTCAGATCGATGTAGTATGGAAAGAGGTTCCATTTCCACACAACACAAAGACAAAATGTGGTTTGATAAAAGCAAAACCTTTACCCAAAACTTTCGGGTTTACCAATCTCCCATGTTTATTGGTAAATCAAAACTGGGGCAAATCAGTTCATTCGGGGAACTGCCAGCAATCAAAAATCTTCTGTACTACTATTACAAATGTGTTGTTCTGTGACAAACCGTTTCCCGAACATTGAAAAAAGATCACAAAGTTGGAAAGGACTTACGTAACCAGAAACCCAAGTTAAACTCCATGTCTTACTACCGAACAATCTAACAAGGCAAGAATTAAAAAGAATTGTCAAACGATGTGACACTCTTGGAGAGAAACTAATTATGCTGAAACAAATTACTCAATTGTATGCCATAACGAGACAAAGATATAATAATTTGCACGACGTTTTGATTCAGGAGAGTAATTAAATCTGTTTTATCACAGTGAAGATGTATGTATTCCACAGAGAGCAAAGATCATTACTTACTTAGCCCTTGTTCAAAACTATCCGTTTTCTCAACAAAACGATATAATACAAATATATGTATATTTATTCGATAGTAAGACGATGACCAGCAAATAGATGTTTTGCTACGAATACGAAAAAAATCAATATACGAGAACCAACATGTGTCACAGTAAGTAATTCAAAATCAATTTCATTTCCAAGCCCTACGGCATCCGCTGACTGGAGACTGATGGAGACTGATGGATGACTGATGGAGACTAAAAGTAGTATCCGTCCAGAAAATCCTTTTTATGGTTTTCTGTGTGAATATACGCAACAAAACTGGATTGGTTCAGCTGGTTGTGAAATGACGGAAATCCGTTTTTATGAATAGCTGCTTACCGTAGACCTTGACCGAGAATTTGGCGTTCTTGTTCTATTTTGACTTCAAGCGGGAATTGATGGGTTGCTCTCCGCATTCTTTGAAAACCACTTTGGAGCCCTAAAAAGTAATTTTATGTGCACAAACTTTTACTATGCTTTTAGTACTCGAATCTGTTCACTTCCTTCCTTGCTTCTTTTGAAAAACGAATCCGACAAAATTCGTGAGTAAGAGTAGTACCATTCGCTAATGTAGCCAAGCTCTCATAGTCAATGATTCTATACTATTTATTAGAATGACTGTAAAATGAAGTTGGAATTTACTCCTTGGCTCTGACTGTATGAGCAGGCAATTTTTAAAAGGTTAGAAAGCAAATAAACTGACAATGAGTGAGATTTAAATTACTGTGACCGTGATTAACCTTAGAGTTTAAATAAAATGCAGTTTCCTTTTTTGTAGATAAAAACCGAAAAATACACTTTAATTTAATACAGAAAAATATAAACCGACATGGGTTTAGAAAAAAACTGAACAAAATAGAACAGATTGGAAATTAAAAATACATGCGTGGAAATGAAAAAAATCATCATGGTGTATGTGTTGCAGACGGAATCATCTCATCGGAGACATATGGAGAATCCTTGATGATGTACGAGCAAGCACCAATCCATCACCAAAGTAGGAGTATTTGAGTAGCGGTGAGGTTGGCATGCTGAACTCCACACCATCCAGTTCCCAGATCTCCAGCAGCATTACACATATTATACTCATTCAACATACTATATTATATAATAAAGTTGCAACCTCAAAAATGAAAAAGATATGAATGTTTTCCATGCATTGTAAATATTTCAAAGACTTACAGTTTCCTGAATATATTGGTCGGGTGAATCCGGAGGTAGTTCGTCCAATTTCCCCAAAGCCAGGTCCCATTTTCAGTGTAAATTATCCCGGTTGCGTTGCAGTATTTCCGAAATTTAACGAGGTTTTATTCCTAAATTTTCAACAAGCAAACTAAACCTATGTGTGAGTATATGAAAGGAAACGATGGCCTACGATGGTTTTAGGTAAGCTGTAATCCTTATCACAACAGCTAATGATTTTTGCATACGGATTTTGTCAAAGGTTGCGAAATAAAAAATGAATCAATGCAAAATGTATGCTCTTTTGGTGCTAATGCTTATATAATACCACCTAATATTTACCTTCTGTAATACTCCGTTGGTTGATAAACCAGACATTCGAGAAACAGCCTCTAGCCTCTTCGCTGAAAGTGTGAGAAAGATTTTTTCAATATCCTTACAGCACTTGTGGAATCATTTTGTCAACAAGCTTCTCCTAAATATTTGCAGAAAAACTTGTATATTTTGAGTGCACTCACGCCCACAATCACTTACAGAATGAGTTTAAGTACCAGAAATTTTTTTATTAATAGTTTCTAATGCTTTCATACCATACATAAATACCATTGTGCCAGTAACTTACTTAACTGGTTTAGCTTTCACTTGATGTAAATTATATTTCAGTACTAAATTATTTGCAAGAAGATTCGTAATCTCGGCACGCATTTAAAATAATTCATTACGCAGTTATAATATAAACACCATTGACCTCAAACACTCACCAAATAGACAGCTGCGACACGTTCTTAATATGAAATACTTCAACCAGATTTTCACCGACGTGCAAATATGTTTGCACAATCCTGTCTCGACAATACAATTCAAGCCACATTTTCACTACAGCTCGTTCCAACTGGCTTGTATTAAATATTGGTTTTCTCTATCGTGGAAAACTCAGCAACACATCCGACCTGTAAGAAGACTAGCTAGCAACTGAAAGCAAAACTGGAGTGAAAACCATTTATATGCTACTACAACCACCAGAGGCAGCTCAAGTTCCCCCTGTTGCGTTCTTTTCTTCAAGCTTTCCTTTACTTTCTCCACTTATAGCGAACAAGTGGTTAGGCATACGTCTATTCCAGAATTACAAGCAAAGCCTTAAAGGCAAAGGATGTTTTTAAATATCCCAGTTGAGGGTATTGCAATAAGTTAACAGTATGATTCATTAACTTTTCTCTTTCGTTTAGAATCCTTTTGTAAGCTGGAACAAGACTTTGGGTTTGGTGATTTTTGATCTTCTATTCTCTGAGCAATTAATCTTGATGTTGTTTAAAACTCTTTGTGAGTCCTTTTCTACAGCTAACATTATCTAAATGTTTTTGGCACGATATTTTATTTTGTTGTAACTTCTCCGTCAACCGCTGTTGCAATTGAAAAGCTTTTTAACATTGTTTATACAATAGTAGGTAGTTTGACAGGTGGTTTTACTTGTTTATATTTTTTGATGCTTATCTTTCTCTTCAGCGGTGGTGCCTTTAGTAAAATTTCAGAAAAGCTGCTCCTCCCACAACGCTATCATTTGTAATGTTACCATAAGCTGCAAAGTAGTAACAAGGTGTTATAAAAGTAAAAATGTGTGAAAGTAGACCTGGCTCATTATGTAGCCTGTTGTAAAACAACTTAAACGCCTTCCAACACCGCAACAAACTCCACTGTTTAGAATTACACCAAGTAAGCTCTGTAAACAGGTTTAACAAGAGCTTTCAGTGAGACTAGATAGCGAAAGGTAATCTGATTTTTGAAAAACTGAAAGAGAAAACTGTATTCCCTTTGGTTTAATTTTGATCATTTGTTCATGAAAAAATGAGTTTACCTTAGCTTAACTAGTTTTCCACCGCCTATCGTTCTGAGGATCCCTCCAAGTAATGCCCAAATTATGCTACCAATTTCCCATTTACTAATTAAGTTACGAACCAAGTAACAAGAGGAAAAAGATTTATTATGATTTTTGTAATGCCAGTTCTTACAGGGGATTAAATCGTGTTTGTACAACAGCAACTTTATTAAGAAGTTCGGCCTGCTTGTGACAATGCGTGAGAACCTTCATTATCTCTTCTCCCCAGCAGAACGTAATATTAATTAGCATCTCACATGAAAAACTACAAGCTCAATCTTTCTCATCTGCTCTATTGCTCTAACGATTTCTATAGAATATCAAACAGAAAAACTCGGAGGATCGAAATTCTATTAGGGCATTGGAAGCGTAGAAATGTTGGAAATGGAAATTAACATCCACCTTGAAGCCAATCAAATAGTTTGTAATTCTAAATCCACCCTACTTTGATAATCAAGCCTTTTGGAGTACATTCATTAATGTGTTTCGTCTCCGTCATTGGAATGGGATGGATATCTGTAGATAAAGAAGCTAATAATGAAAGCAGAAAATATAATTCTAATACACGAAAAACTACAAAACTAGTTAGAAAAATGAAAGCCCACGCTTTCACAGATTTCAGCAAATATCTAAATTTCTAAATCTTGAGCAAGTCAACTGATATAATGAAAGAATGTGTATCGAAAAGCAAGCTTGTTTAACCTTAAAAACCTGTCACATGGTAACTAACGTCAGCATGAAAACCTACGTCTGCCCTTGAACGCCACGAAGCTAAACAGACAAAGGATTCAAATATAGGCACTTAAAGCAGTTCAAGATTTGGGTTTGTAGATGTCTGCGAATTACATAAACCAGTTTTGGGTCATGCAAAAAAAAATTCCACAAAGTCTACTGTTTTTCATTCCAGAGAAAACAAACCACATAATTCAATGCCGTGAGTAGAGCCCACAAGTGTTTTTATTCCCACCTGACTTATATAACAGATTCTGCAAGTAATAGCGTCCAACATCATCAGTATAATAAGTAGTATGCGACAGTCTAAAAGAATAGGAGATCAGATTTCAAACACATTGTCTGATTAGGGTTTAGTCCATGTCTAGACTAAACAATTTATTATGAAATTAATGTCACTCGCAAGAAAGAAAAACTCTTCTGAAATGAGAATCAATGAGAATACAGAATTGTAACCAGTTTTTGTGCTTAACTTCAAAACGAAATCAAAGAAAATTATAATTGTGATCCCGAAAATACAGTGCAGCAAAGGATTGCAGCTCTATTTTCCAAAGGAACTCATTCAAATCCACAAAAAATATTGAGGTGAATTTATTAGCATTCTTTTATATTTTGTCAACTGACATAGACAGGGCTTGTGAAATCCATGAAAGAATCTTTTCTAGTTGAGCTTTGAAAGATTATATTATGAACTTTTGATCTTTGTATCTCAAACGAAATGAACAGAGTTGCATCACCATCACCATCGTAACTGTAATTGAAAATAACTTTTTCTTATCACTGGCATCTGAACCTTGAGGGTGTTTTGTAGGATTGTGTTGCGTAAGTTCCGTTTTGCAGCAGCTGTAGCTGAATTTTTGCACGCACATTAACCTTTGGATTTAGTTTCAGTACTTTTCCAAGTTGTTAAGGAAGAAAAATGCTCTGAAGAACTAGGTTGGTGAGGTTTCTTTTACTTTGTTATTAAAAGATAGCTCGAGGCTGTGCAATGCTATGAAAAAATGGATGATGAAATCTACAAAGAGTTACAAAAACAAGCAAACATGACATCCTTACTTGTTACATCGCCTTTGCAGCTTTTATAATACTTGCCAGATCGATAATATTATGATTAGCTATAAAGAAAAGGATTTAGGTCAAAGGTTACAAATCCGCATGTTGATTCAACAAACATACTTTCCCCCTGGATTACGAAATGTAAGCAAACAAGTTAGTAGAACGATGAATCGATGGTACAGGTTACATTTTGGTTCATAATGAACTGTCAGATGCAATACAAACCAAAAGCATAACGCAAAAAATGTTATTTTTTATTATCACAAAGGATAGGGAATTTATACGGTCCAATAATTCTGTTTCATTAATAAAACTTACAATTACAGCTCCAACCAAGCACCCTCCAGGAAGTCTCTGGAAGAATTAAATTAGTTAGAAATGTAGCAGGAAGTAATAGACTAACTATATTGTACGTGTAATATGAATCCAAAGCCTAATATTAATTAAAAAGGTAGCAGCCATACAAAGTGGAGATGTGGGTGGTTTCTGATGTTGAAATATCCCTCATTTTAGACTTCTCTGGCTTTTCCAAACGAAACGACGGGAAGTTTGAAGCAACCAGTGGGACTAAGATCAACATCATTGGTTTCATTGTACCTAATTATCTTGTTGAGATATTAATTGTGAATAGTATGAATGGAGAAGTCATATAACACCATGGGTCTTAAACCTTGCAAGTGTTCTCTTGGCATTTTAACATAGGCAGGATAGGAACACCCTCGGTGTTCTCCTATTTACTAATGTTAAACCTTTAACATAGGCATGATAGGGGAGCTTCAAGTGTTCTCCTGGCGGTGCCACCGTGCCATGAAAGGTATAAGACCCATGCATAACACCAATTAATTTTCGCAACATACCAGCTTACTAGTATCTGCATGGAATACTGATACGTATTGTGACAGGATCAGATAGGATTAGAATTGATTAGTCCGAAGTTGCTACAATTCTTGGAAATAGCAATGCCATCAGCCAACAGCTAACCTCAAGATTTAACGGTTAATCATGTACAAACGGAGATAAAATGCGTGCGGGTTGTCATTTCTACGACAGAAAACTGATAGTTTACGTGGTTTTGAAATGCAGACTTACTCACATTTTTAAATGTATGTGTTCCTCTGTTCTAATGTAATTAGGCTTCAACCAGCAAACACTTGAGGTATTCAATTCAATTGCGAACTATCCTTATCGTCAGTGGGATCCTCAACAAGTTTACAAACTTGAGAATCAACTTTACTTATTCTCTTACATGCAACTTCCATTTGGCTAATTAACGTAGAAGTCCACTCTTCGTAAATAAAGACCATTGCTTTATCTCTCTCAATCAAATAAATTGTGAAGCATTCCAAATACATTCTCTTTGTAAACCAAAGTCTTCCAAGTATCCCTACTTCATTCTGTGTATTTTATGCAATGCAATGTTGAACCAATTAGGAATTGATGTGAATTTACAAATTTCAAACAAAAACCTAATCAAGATTCAAAATTATCTTGCGTTTCCGTCAAAACATTTTCAAAAGGTTGGAGAATGAAATGAAATTTAGGCAGGTATATTTCTGTATTCATATTCTAATTATCTACTTTCATCAACTAATGCACTTTCCTTTCATAAATGTAATGCGAATCGCAAATGTCAGCTTCTGCGATTGAACTTCATTATACCTGATTATCTGGTAAATGTAGATATTAACTGTAATCCAGAGTTCAAAGCATGTTCTCCGAATTCAACGTCAATCATAGAGGATAGCTTTCTCCCAGATGCTTCAGCTGCTTAATGAGAATTTTGCTCACAAATATTCGTTATGATTTCCCTGAACTCATTAGAGTCTGTGTAACTTGCAGACAGACTAATTGGTAACGACGCAGAAAATCACTTTTTGAGGATGATTTTATTTTAGAATGAAATTTTATTTGAATAGGTATACATGATATATAAGTTTCATCTATGATAGAAATTTTTTTGCTTTAAATTCAATAATCATATTGTAATTCACTCAAAGGTATAGACACAGATTGTCTTCCTCCTTCTTTGGGATTTATTTCTTCGACTTCTACTCGAAGTTGCACTGGAGGATTATTTCTCCCTTTTTTACAGCTCCAGCAGCATGATAACGGGGACGTTGGTTGAGGTGACGGACTTTCACTGTCCACAACTCTGTTAACCATAACCAACTCCATTGAAGTGTTTCTTGAGGGCCTAACCCCACTGCTTTCACCAGAACCTGAAGGTCGTGGAGTCACTGCCACCATTGTTGAGCGAAAGTGGACTGGGGCTCGTAATGCGTTTAGACGTCGATTGGCCACATTTCCATTTTCCCGAGAGCCACCATTTCGTACAGCGTTTCCAGTTCGGCGAGCTAAAAAACGGTGGTATTCCCGTCGAAATGCACCTCTCACGTCTCTGCTCACGAAGCAGTAGAGAACAGCGACGAAAAATCCCTAAACAATTGGAAATACAACTAGATACGGATTCCGCCCAAATATTTATTGTTACATTTTCAAGAAATCTACCTGTGTGGATCCAAAGAAGCTGTTAGAAATCACATAGTACTTATTGAGTTCTCCTTCAGGATTGTAGAGAAACAACAAATTATTTACGCCGAGAAGCGGAAATAAGATGAGAGTTGCTTTGATGGCTCGCCTGCAAAAATGAAGTGGTCTGGTTTTCACATCACTCACAATCTCTGAGATAGAAAGGTAACTGTCTCATATGCTTACCGGAACTGAGCAGTGTCGGAGCTGGAGTTGATCCGCTGAACTTTGGTTAAAAGGATTCGCATGATGTTTATCAAAAAGAGAAAGTTTGCCTGAAAAGAAAAACATGAAGGTTGCGAGTCTAAAACCAACACGAAATAAGTTTTCAACATGCTTTACAATATTCCAAGCAATGTAAGTGATTTTTAAGCATAACTTCGTAATGAAACAAGAGTTTCAAACCGGAGGAAAATCATGCAAACGAAACGAAATATTGAAAGTGTGCATCTGATACGGTTAAATCTACAGTTTTCTTACCACTAATGCAAACAAAATGGGTCCAAGTAAAATCCACAACTCTGTTCTTTCGCTGTAGTCCTTCCAGCACATTACGGGATGTGTTGATTCCATCACGGCTGCATAAATACCGATAACAATCAGCGGTAGAACTGCAAATTTATACAGAAAATTGATTGAAAATTCATTTTTCAATTGGGTTTAAAAATAACTTCCTGCAAACTTACTCCAACCAATTGTGTAATAAGTTTTGAATGGGGTTTCTCCATCAAATGAATTTGTAGTTAATTTCCCATGAAGATAAACTCCTTGGATGAACATCCAGTTGATGGAAGCAACAGTTGCGTAAAAATTCAAGGACAAAACAGATTTACAGATGAAGTCCTAAAGTGAAAGCAAAGTGAAAGTTGAACCTTTTACGTGCTCCTTATGCAAATTTCGAAGGTAAAAAATATTACCTCAGTTCTGTAGTGATTCGTTCGATTGAAAAGGAATGGTTCAGTGATAATAATAAGCAATGCTGAGCGTAGCATTAGTGCAACCATCAAGTGACTATGGATGGTTACTCGGTCACACCACAAGCTTCTAAAAAGTTGTTTATTTCTTATTTAAACCGAATTGTAAAGTAATATATATAAGAGTTAACATTCTGACTTGAAATAGTAGTATATTGTGAGGGAAGCCGCAAGACAGACAATGGAAATAAGGGACCCAATAAATAAAATGTGTTGAACAGCAACAACGAGCTTTCTCTCCTCTTCCTAAAAAAAGTAGATGAAACTGTAATTTTCTGAGCCGGATTTTCTTACTTAATTTTTATTTATTTTGTATATTTTCTTACAGTCTTCTGAACATATTGGTCGTGTGAATCTGCACATTGAGTATAATTCGTCCAGTTGTCCCACATCCAACTTCCGTTGTCCAAACAGATTCGGATGGCCGATCCATGAATTTGATCGGCATAAGGTTGGTCCATTACTTGGAGTATTTCGGTACATTCCCTTGTGACACTATTCCCTGCTGGAGTTGGTGGCCAGCAATATACATTGTCCCAGGTTGCGTTGCAGAATGCTCCTAAGTTTTAGGTAAATTAGGTTGCCTATCATTCATTACCCTTATAGTTTGTTCTTTAAGCAGTGTTCGTATAATAAACATGAGCAAAAATGTCGATTCCCTGGAAATAGGTTGACATGCAGAATTATAATTTTCATAAGAGATTTCTAATCAGATCTGTGCTGCATCAAAGACAAAAGGAGAAAGGTTTTCATGGAATCATTAGTTCTCTTTACGAAAGTGTTCATTGATGAGATGCAAGGACAAATTTACTTTGAGTTTGTTTTAATGAATGAAAGTTGTCACCAGTCAAATTTTAACTAATGATGATGAATTACTAATAATAAACTTTCTACGAATTTTCTAGATCATTCTCTTTTCGAAAAATTATGACGTTAAGGACGTCCTTACGTGTTACAAATTGGGTGCAAAACTTTAGAGTAATTAATAATTTCAATTGCATACAAACCTTCCATCACGTCGACTGGATTGGAAAACCACATTTTCAGCAAACAGTTTACTCCAGGTTCTTCCAAGTCCTCCAGCTGTGACCGTTGCCAGTCGCTCAACGGATAAGATAAGTTTTGCCAATTTCCTTCGAGCACTTTTGGAATCATATTTTCTAAGGAGGCTTCCGTGCTATTTGCAGAATCAAATGAACACTCACTTCCACACTCGAGGCTACCTGAGCCCTCCTCAGAGCGACTATTCGTAATACTATTTGCCATCCTTGAAGTGGAGATGGAACAGTAAAGATTCTTAAACGTAACACCACAGCCGTTGCAGGACGTTTTCTTTGAGTGTTTTTCTATTATATTTGGTGTTTCGATGCTCAGTAGTTTTTATCATTTCCGGTTCTCCTTTAATTAATTAATAATGAAAGATCTTTTAGTTATATTCATTTTCATTTACCATTTTAGATCTCTAGGGTACACACAATCTTCGTCGTTCAAACTGTTTTTACTAAATATTATTATCGCTAGTTAAATTTTCAACTGATTGATTGCATTACAATTTCCCCGGTTAAATGAACTTTCACAAGCCCTTAAATTCTGAATGAAAGTAACAGGTGATCCGTTTTAGTGTTGTTTACGTTGCCCCTGACGCAAAAGCAAGTTCCTAAAACACTGAATGAAACCCACAGCCACTTTCACATCCGAAAACCATTTAGGTCTTAAACATTGACTTTTGTAACATGAATCATGGAGTGAAAGCCCCAAACGTCTCGTAGGAAGACTGGCTACCAACTGAGATAAAAATTGACTTGCATTCTCTCCTATACTAGCCAGACGTTTAGTATATATACACAAGCAATTTAATAACAGCAGGCCTGCTACTGTGTTTCCTTCGGAAGAGAAAGTAAATCAGATACTGGGGCAAAATAATAAACATACTTTCTCCTTCCTTTCTTTGTTGTGAAACGTTGTGTTGTGAAGACAAGAACCTTCTTCAATATTTCACCGGAGTGCATATTATAAAAGCCATTCATTACATTAGACCATAAACTTCGTGGTAGATCATGCCTCTCAGACGTTTTTCAACTTTCACTAATTTCTCGCATCGG
>JAQGAP010001102.1:0-23009 GCA_034697805.1 Orchesella bifasciata | reverse complement strand
CTTTTTTATTGCCTGGCGCTACCACTTACATAATGCGATCTGGTGAACGTCTTTGACCCATTTATTTATTCAATTTCATTCAGTGTACCTTACTAAAACTAAAAGTGATATATGGGCGAAAGCGAAGGACATAAGAATGGCATCCAGGAAATTTACACTTCAAAACGTTTCAGAGTAGCCATTTTTCGTACCAAAATTTCGTAACAAACGGTAACACGTAACCTATAGCGTAATGAAAACCGGTAGCGTTTCTCAATTACCACAATCAATTACGGTTCCTTAATAGATACCAGTGATGGGAGGAGGTAACAAATAGCAGTCAATTTTTTATTGTCATTAACCAGCATGCTCATCAATCTGATACATTCTTTCAGCAATGCGTACCTATTGTTTGTCTTCCCAAAGAGTAAACTACCTTCCTACTTCCGCTTCAAGTGCCAAAATCTGCGAAATGTGAGGAGCAAAAAAGACGCAACTTCCGTCGCATCCTTAGGCATTACTTGGAATAGGTACGTTTCATGGAAGACCATGTGCGACGGAAGCTTTTAAAAAGGACCTTGCCACTGCTTTTGTTTGCTTTTCACAACAGTCACATTAATGGACAAACTTAATTAGAAACCCGAACTACCGGAAAAGCAATAAAGAGGAGCGAGAGGAAAAAATGATCCGTAATGGGGTCCCCATCTTCCCATCATCACCATCGGCCACCAACCTGGAAAAAGTAGATCAGGGTTGTAGCGAAGTTTACCAATTTTGCAAAGTAAAATTCACTTCTCGCTACTTTTTACCACTTCGATTTTACCACCAACGAATGCACTGTCAACCTACTTGTAGCAAATTAAAGTTGCCCTGTCCTGCAACCTGCAGCAATTGCATCTTCCAATAAAAGATTTCTGATCGAGACAAACATGTCGTGTCATGCTTGCAAGCAAAAAGATTATATCCAACTGCTAATGAAAATCCTTTCGGAGCACTGATGCTCCAACTGCTTTTTCATGTTTTACTTATCCCGGTGTTTAAATAAAAATGCTCTCAAATGCTTAGAGCAAACAACCTTCCTTACAGTGCGATATGATGATGATGTAATGACCAGCGTAATCCATGCTTTCACCATTCCTTTTCCTATCTTGTTTCTATAGAACAGGTTGGTGTTTGCTGCACAAGAGTGTCTACAGACATATCACATCCTCTTTTCGCCTAATGGCTTTTCCATACACTTTTGTTTGCCTATTTAGTGTTTGCATTCACAATCAGGTCTTCACATTTTCTGCATTTAATTTTGAACTGAAAAAGGAGATCATTGTGTATTGCATCCTAAGGCCATCACTGTTTTTAGTACTGCTGAAATGGTGTAATAAGGATGGTTCTGTGCCAATATGTTTAGGGGAAACGATAAACAAATATAAAGTGTAATGGGGGCACTTGTGGCAAAAGCGTCATCATCATCATCTTCCCATGCTCCAGTCAGCAAATCTCATGGAATGAAAAGGGCACTTGAAAATAAAAGACACTTGAAACAAAAAACAGTTGGTCCAGTAGAGAATCCGGATTTAATCTATTTCGTCTTTTCTCCTTTTCACTCTCTCCTCACCTAATTGCTTTTCCTTGGAGCAACGTAGTTGGAAATGAGCATAGAACAAGAGATTGAGATGGAAATCCAGAGAGAAAATCAATGTAACGTGTTAGTCCCTTCGTTTTTGCACTATACCAAATGTGTTGAGTGTGAACTGCTCCCTGTATACTAACTTAATCACGACAAGTCTGGAAAAGAATTATTTGGTCTTTTGTAAGATTTAGCTGGGGCAGCCTGCTATACTGCTATAGCTCATGTTTGCATATTATGAGCTTAATTGTATCATGTCATGAAACAGGTTGGAAAAGAGATCATTATCACTACGTAATGCAAGTGTTTGTGCTTAACTGATGTGCATCATGTTTGAGTGTTTCATTTTTGAAAACAAGGATCATGCACTTACCGGCTTCCCATTAATTCTTTCCCCTGAAATATTATTTTCCTCCTGAGGGATTAGAAAAAGTGGAATTATTTTTGCGTACTTTTAGCAAATGCAGTGGCCTCCAGGCCACATGGCAATCCAAAGAGAGTTTGTCAGGGAAATATGTGGTGAAAACTATGACCTTGGATAATATCAGAAATTTTTACATAAGAATTGGGTTGGAAATCGAAAGGCGTCATAAAAGAAATGCTTTCAAATAAATCTCACGACAAACCCGTTTTTATTTATTCCATTTCGAAAATCATGAGCAATTATGATAGGGAGGAAGAATTTCAATTGCCCATTTATGATCTTTTTATATGAATACATTCATGCAACTCTCAGATACTTTAATTTGTCTGGTCTGGACTTTCCATCGCAAAACATTGATTACCGCAGAAAAGAACGCAAATATTTTTAAGATCCACCACATTTCCCAAATTCGGAATTGGTAGTGTAATTATTGCATTGCATTACAAGAGCTGAAAGCTATAAAACCTCTCTTTTATACCAAGTAAAAACATTAGTGAATGTCCAAAACTGAATGCTAAACAAAATTGATATTATCTCGACTTTTTGGATTACAGCAGAGCAGCGTCGTGATCATTGTCGTCATCACTCTTAAAACACATTTTTATGTGAGTTGTTGGCACAGCCCTCTTGGTGACAAGGATCACAGAGATGATATGTACCTACTCAAACAAACCCAAAAGCAACAAGAATAGATTGGAGTCCCCAAAACAATTCATTTCAATTCATTGGAAATCCCTATCTGAAAAGTCTTGGTGATGGTCTGGTGTGTGGTGCCATAACATGACGGCTCAATTCGTTTTTGGCAGTGCGGAGCAGTCTGTGCGAGCACAACATTGTGTTTAACTGCAATACAACACAGAAGAAGTCAATTGGACAAAAAGTTGAAATGGTAATTCCACGTAGCATCCATCCACTCATGAACAATCCGCAATACTCTCTTTCTCTCTCACTATGATCTGCAAATTAATGTCTGACCATATACAACTTGGTGGTGGTATGGTGTCCTACCGTGAGGTGCTCCTTAAAAGGAAATGGCATGGCAAAAACAGTTTACATTCTCTTTAAATCAATCTCTCTCTCACTTGCTGCTTTTTGTTGTTGTTGTTGATGTTGTGGTCTGCCGAGCATTGAAAAATGAAATTTACATAATAATTTGAAGACTCGTAATACTCATAATAGCCATCCAAACTTAAGTAAGTGTAAGGCATTTTTTGCATAACGTTACAAGGGCTGACCACAGAGAATCACACAAAAGCTCATAAATTTGTGTGGGCTTAGCAAAAAAAAATGCTCAAAGGACAAAGATAAAATGGAGTGCGTGCTTAACTTTTTTACATTAATTTTAGCTAACTTGTCTTTCCACAATGTGGCCTACCATATTATTATATCCTATAAGCTCATGTACTTTCGGATTTTTCCTCAGGAAACAAGATCCTTTTTAATAAACGAACATTGTTCGTGCAGATTATCTGACAAAAATTAGCATTTTCAAGAAATGGCATTTCCTTAGATCCGCTCGACACAACCTGAGCTGAGTTGAGTGGGTGGTTGTGCTATAACAAAGTATAAGTTCAAAAGCATGACTCACACTTTTTCTGACTGGATTGCAAATTCCTCTGCCACTTAACTCACAAGGTAATAATACGAGGCTTGACAAACTCTCTCAAAAATTTCCATGCGAGCAAATAGCCTCAGGATCTGTGTCATCCTATTCAATAATATGTCGAGTGACAGTCAACCTACGAGAGTTTAGATTGATCGGTGTTTTTTGTCCAGAGACCATGTCAATTGTTGAGGTTGGGATGAATAGAATCGGCTAAAACTAAAGCAGGATTATGAAGTGGAGTCAAGTCAAGAGCAGAGCAGTCACGGTTTAAGTAAATCGTTCATTGTATCGCAGTTCGTGTTATTTTTTGTTTATGATGCAGTTTTTAAAAAGGAAATACATATACTTTTTTTTATTATACATACAAAATTCATGTAGTCAAGTCCTAAGTGCCACTAACAAAATTGACCTTGGCATTTAATAGGGAAAAATAAGCTTTTACTAGAAGTCTCTACGTGGTTGATTGATATGGCATATAATTTATTATAGTGGAAACTTCTCATGTGCCAAAGTCATTTGGTCTCATGGATGATCATTTAACTAGCAGAAGTGAACTATCCGCCATGAGAGGAGGAGGGTGTGTGTCTCAAATCTCAAGGAGCATTATGTTACATACCTAATATATTTAGTGAATTTTAGAAATGACTAACTCAGGTTGTGCCATTACACACATTATGATTGGGAATGACCATGTAACGCAATAATCAGCTCATCATACATTTATCACACATTTTTAAGGGGATGGTACAAATTATACACATGCTTAGTAAAAGAATCAATTATTACGTTTGTAAAATCCTTAAACGACTTTGCTACAACCTTGGCAAGGATGATCACGCCGTAAGTTCTAATGAGTCCTTTGTGTGCTGTGTGCATTGGATGCTTTCATCAAAACGTTCCACTGTCAAAGTCAATATTCTCAATTTGTATGCACTTTGCACATTATTTGTGTGAGCTAGATAAAAGTATATTGGTACCTACAGACAACAAATTGCATCATGATGAGTATGCCATGTGATATGCTTTTCTTATAAATTTTTCTGTTAATAAAATAAAATAGATTGATGTGCACTTTGAACTTGACACAAGTTTGTGGGCCACACAATGACTACATGAAATGGATGGTGCGTTACCTATGAAATCGCTCAGGAATCCTACGGCTGCTGGTTTTTATCCGCTCTCGTTCTCACAATTCCATTTCAAACTTAACAGGCTGAACGTTTGTGAAGTTATGCTAAATAGTATGTTACGCTTGTCCGCTTATGATAAGAACATTACGACACTGTCACTACCGACACTTCGGACACATCCGAATAACGATATCTATCTACTAAGCTAATATGAATGTCAGTCAGTACACTTCCCTTGAATTACTTTAGTATTGATATATTGTATTGTGACTGTCAAACAGCACTTCACTATCATCCAGAAACTGTAAATCAATAAGAATTTGCGTATTGAAGCATGGCATGAAGAAGTACCTACCTATATAATTTACAACTGCCTTCACTTCCTCACTCCGCATTTACAGAAATAAACTCAAATTCAATTGTTTCTCCGAATTATTTTACCACCTAATTGCAGTGCTTTAAATGTAAATATACGTAGAACGAAATAGATGTCTCAATCTCGATTCATCTCCAAACACAAACTAACAAACGAAGCTATCCATCACGTGAACCATTGGACACTATCGTGTTGTGTACCCTGATTACATGATGTTATGCAGTGCGAAACAAAATCTCTCAATGGATATGCATTTCATTTATCTTCTCAAGTTAACCTAAAGAAAGAAAACGCATGCGAGTAACAGGTAGTAATAGTAGTCAGTAAGTATAATTTACATCATGGAAGCATTTGTCGTTTCACTTTTATGATGATGCTGATCACTACAAATTCATACATGATACATACATACACACTTATTTTGACTAGCTGTCTCTTCTTTTTGTAATGAAATGCCTGGGCTGATTGTAAGTGAGATTTACAGGGTAGATAAATATTAAATTCATTTTTGTTTTTTATATGTGCTACTCACAATATGCTTGACTTTGCAGCAGTCGTGTCATAAAAAACCTACTACATATCAAATTGATAATGCAACAAAACAAAAATCTAGTCCTATAGAAAAAGGAATGTGATGATGACGGTGGTGAATGGGTGGATTCTAATAAAAATGTTAGGTAACTAGACATTTGGTTACATACATTAAAAGTCGCTTGCTTGTCTGTTTGACGTTGACTCACTAGTTTACTACCAGCACACCACGTTACCATAAGGTGCCGTTGAATTGAGTTATTGTTTGCTATATTGCGTATTATGTATGTTCAAATGTTTTATCCATATTGTCGCGAAAAGCCTGATTGTGAGAGGTGCCGAAGAAACTAAGTTTACATTATGTTCTGTCCCTATAAACTTCAGTAGGTAGCTAATAATATATTTGATGTGAGCACCTACCAACTCTTGCAATGCATGATTAACTGGATTATTGGATAGCACTCATTAGCATCAGCCGATAGTTGATAAATCATTCAATTTTATACATGGAAAAATTCACGTTTTACGGGAAATGAGTTACATGGCTTTGTGCATTGTGCATCCATTGAATTATTTTCACCTTTTTAACCTAATTTTTGGTTCAAGTTGTCGTAAAGGATTTTATACCTAATTAAATAAATTTATATCATCATACGCATACGTATCATATGTAAGTACATATTTACATAGTAGCAGCGAGGACATTATCGTTGCAAAAGTATTAGGTTACATAATTGAGGTCAATAAAACAAAAGAATAATTATGGCTCAAATTCAATAGAAATCGTTAAAACAATGGATGTGAATTTAGAAAGAATTCGTCTGCTAGGTTGATTTTAGTAAATTTTTGGCTTTTGATTCGTCCTCATTTGATTTGAAAGTTAGTTCATTCAAGATTGTAAATGACTTTTTAAAAACTTTCCATTACTTTCCGTATGGAGCCGTGTCATTTGACAAATTAAACGAATTCCAAAACTTTCTTTATAAGCCTAAGGATGGCAAAGATTTTGCCTATTTTCTTACTTTTATTGAAATTAGTGTCCTGTTTGGACACTAATTTAACGATTAAAAAGGACTTCCTTAAATCAAATGCCAGGTTCCCTCCTCTTGTGATCTTCCACCCCAATTTAACAAAAGGCCAGGTTAATTTCGAAAACGAAACTTCCTCCGAGGGTATGTGTTTATTTGACAAGTCTTAGCATTCTCAGACACACATATACTCATTGATAATCTTTTGCAGCACCTTGTAGAGGGACCATCCTGTTTTCAACGTGCTCCAAAAAAGAACATTGCGTCTGGCTGAGAGGAGCTTGTGTCCGCCGCTCTGTCTTAAAGACACCTCCTTTTACATTTCCAGAGGACATTGAAGCTGCAAAACAGCGATTTGAATCCATTTGGCAGTCGTCCCCAAGTTTAGTCATTCCTCCGATTCATTGGGAACTAGCTCTGGTCATCGTTCTTAGCTATAGTACGGAACAATTCGATAATATATACTGACTGTTGATGCTTTGTAATATGAAGCTCAATCATAATGTGTTTTACTGGTTGCAGCACTTGTAATGTCAATAATAATCGTCTGGGAATGCATAAAACTGATGGTCCACATTTTCTATTTAAAAAGGCGAAATAATATTCAACTATCACAAGTTAGTACCATGCACGATATTATATTCAATTGAAACATTGGTATCAATATTATTACTTTTTATAAATTGTATCATTCAAAGGAAATTGCCGAAAGGGAAAATGCCAATCAAAGCCAGGATACGGTTTTAATACATTATCCAACAACGGAAACACCGGTATCAAGGGATGATGTACTGCAAACCGATGAATATCAAGTCATGCTAGTGCACAAGAGCCTCACAAGCAATAGTTTACCTGGTGATAACTCGACCGAGCGACCTAACCATCTCTTTGAGCCACCTCAGCAACAACCAATTCCCGAAACCAGCAACGGTCTTGCTCAAACTAATCCCACTGTTGTAATGTTAAAGCCGAACAGCTCGGAGAATGATGAGTCAAGTGTGTAGTAAACACTTGAAGTATACATGCATAAATATGCTTTGATTCTTATTACTTTTAGGCTACCAATTTACATGGATTATTAGCTGGACATAAAAGTAATATGAATAGAGCTAGACTTTTCATCATTTTTCTTCTTTTGTAATAAATCTTACAAGTAATACTGTACTGTATTGCACTTATATTTCAAGAGGTACTACGCAGTTCCGTTCTGAATTTCCGTATCCTCTCTTGAAGGCCTTAACATCTTATTAAATACTTGAAGTTTGTATTCAAAAGAGAAAAAGGAATTTATATATAATTTCATTTCATTTCACGTATGGTATGCTGGACTTTGTCTATTATGTACCCATATATACTTTATATCAGAACTAGTTTCTTCGTATTTAACTCTGCCAGCTAAAGTATCTATGTACAAAAATACCATTCATTAGAACACAAATGGGAGAGATTTAAGTTGTCATATGTATATTCCTTATCAACTTACTGTCACACCGCAAAGGGGTGTGAATAGTTGACAAAGCAAGGACCAGGCAAAATGTTATTTTCACAGTTGTCGGAGATTACACAAAATCTCAAAGTATATTCTTAACTTTTAACTTGATTTTTGTATGTGAGCTCCGACCGAAATTACCCAAATGTCGTGTGAAAACATGAAATCTGTGGCTAGCGTTGGGAATGTGACTTCGGTCGAGGAGAACACAATTGTTCCAACAGTTTGTGTTGCCACCGAATATTCCAGCGACGAAAGTGAGCATGAGTATAGGCCAGTTGAACATTGCGAAATAAATGTAGAGCAAGTAGTTGCAGGTTCTTCTTCTAAAATTATTACTGAGGTCACACCGTCATCCTCTTCCCCACGACAGGAGATAAACTCCTCGGTCATTGTAGTAGTGGATAAGCGACCAAGAGATGCAATGGAGGAAGGTGGCATCCAATATGTGGAAGTGGAAACGAAACGTCCAGCTCCGGCACCAACTGCAAGACAAGTTCGCCCCAAGAATGAGAGTGTTGGGAAGAGAGTTGCTGAGGACAGAGATCTTGATGATAGCAGTGAGGTAATACGAAACTATATAGGCATGTTTATAATGACTTGCATGAATTATTGACGTATGAAGTCAACGCATTTACATCCACAGATAACCACTATTCGCGAATTTACCACGGAGCAATCTACAAGCGTGAGTGGGGTTCTCAAGTTTTGCAAACAAAGGATTCTATTCCCATACCTTAAACTGTTAGGCATAATGGGACTCAAACCTCTCCACTCTGACGCAGATGATGTACCTACATGCAGACTCGTTCTCAGCAAAATATATTTGTTCCTTGTTGCAATGGTTTTGCTTGCAGGCTACTTTATTCAATTCGCTACGTGTTTTCGGTATGCAATTCATACTAAAATAAGATGTTTTAAGGGATGTTAAGGGATACAATGAATTTCACATATTTTATGTTTGGAAATAACTAGAAGGGACATAGGCTTCTCCTACAGAGAAGATATCACGAATCCCCCATTTTCAACCACTCTCGGAGAGGATGCTGGAAGGCTTCCTTCCTCAGATATGAATAGAATGTTGACCTTCAGTCATGCTAAAAGCAAGTCCACACATGCAGACTTTTTTGCCCACAAGAAGGAGCAAAAGTGGCTGCTAGATAAAACGATTTGCAGCGGAAATATCATCTACATTTACATTTTCCCTTCAACCTTCCACTTTCTTGGGTTCTTGTACATGGTCTACCTGTTCTGGGTGAATGATGACGAACATTTTCAAAATCTTATGGAAAGGGTAATTAACAAGTTAAAACCGATATTTGCATCAACATCACCTCCTATCTCCTTTTACAATGAATTAAGCCTTAATGTTTTTCAGGTTTTCATACAAGCTACTCATGCAAATATCAATGAGTTTTCACAACGGCGACTTATTGCGAGGTTGCAAGCGATGATAGGTGTTGGATGCTTTTGGATTTTAATTACAACCTCGGTGCAGATTATTCAAGTTGTGCTTACACAGATCTACATTAATTTTTGGATTGAGCCTGAGTAAGTGCACGAACAGTATGATATGATGTAGTATATACTCTTAATTCTTCATTATATTTACGACATAATGTTTTTCTTCTTTTTGTTTACAGTGAACGAGTTATTATTTCAATTTCGGCACTACTTATAGTGACGACAATGTTACAGAATGCGATTCAGATCACCGTTATGGCCAGTTATGCAGTCCACTGCCATTTGATTTGTACTTATGCAGAGTTACTACGAGTGAGGTTGGTCCATCATTCAATCGCTTTGACGGAATGTATGAAGGTGAGAGAATCCTAACTTTATTATGTTCACGGGAGAACAATGTCACCATGAAAAGCCATTTTTTCCTAATTAATAAGCTAATTGGGCTTTCTCAAACGTTTTGTAGGAGCTTGGAGAATTAGGACAGCTTTTACACTATTTGAATAACGACTTGGCAACTGGACTAGCCCCACTATTACTGATCAATGGTATTTATGCCGCTGGGACTGTAGGACATTTAATTAAACATGGAAGTGCCCTTCCGATTGTAGAATTTATCAACCTTTTGCTAACTGCAGGATTATGGATATTTATCCTGTTTTTCCCACTGACTCAAGTAAACAAGGAAATGTCTAACATTACAATTTAGATCATAAAATACTTAAAGTGCACTGTCATTTTATATACCATTTTAGGCATCTAAACTCTCAACATGCTGCTTCAAATTGAAGGACATGGGACACATGGTTAGAATACGACCGTTTGGCTACCAGTTTGTGTCCCAGTTTGACCTCGACTCGTTCCTCCTCTTTGTCTCAAATTTGAATCTGCAAGTCAAAATTCTGAAGGTGCCTGTCACAGCCGCAATGCTGTCAACAATTTCAATTGTGCTAGTCGTCTTAGTGTTCTTGTGGGGCTACTTTCAATGATTCTTTGGAAGCTCTAAATTTTTACTGTTTTGGTTTGGTACTTAATTATGTTTCTAAAAAACATTTTCTTCTCATACTTGTTAGAATAAACTACCCTACAGTGTATATTTAACGGTAGCAGCCAATGCATGCATAAATGTCATCGTTATTTGTTCCACTGAATTCACAGAAATACCGGAGTTACTACGAAAAACTTAGTGCAAAAATCGACTGAAACGAATAAAAAGACAACAAAAAGAGAAAAAGTACTAGATTTAAAATCAATGCTTTACACGGGCGACAAATTAACATATTAAATTGACATTTTAATCAGGAAAGAGCTGCGTACTTTTATAAGACTTGAGCATAATCATTAGTTATTAGCACTTAAAGCTAACACTCCAAAGTATAATCCAAGCACTGCACCAAGACCTCCGACTATACCAACCACCATGAACTCGGCTTGAGGAATTATTATTTCTCCAGGCAGGTGACTTCCCACCACAGCCCCTGCGATGCTCCCAACAACGGCCCCAGGCACGCCGTGAGCTGTTCTTCCAACGGCCTTCAATACAAAGAAATAAAGAGGTAAAGATTGTTCATGTAATAATGGAGAAGAAATCGAATTGTATTCATTTATCCTAAACCTACCATTCCCAGAATACCACCGGCCGTGGAGGTGACTCCAACGATGACGGCGTAAGATACATTAATGCCAAAACCACCAACGAATCCACCAACTAACCCCCTAAAAATGATAATCATTGCCACTCGTCAGTTTTGTTATTACAATTGTCATACAACCAAAGGCTGTCATAAAATCTAGGGACTGACTTACCCAAAATAACTACCGGTAGCTCCAGCCATCACTGTAACTGGATCTCCACCATCGGCTAAACCTCCAAACACTGCCCCTAAATGACCAGAATAGTATGTATTAGAAATATGAGTTTTTGAAGTTTCACCTTAAAACAAATTCAAACTGACAAATTAATTTAGAATGGACTTACCAAAATAGGCTCCCATAGATGCAAAGGAGGCAGCTTCTAATGGTCCAAAGAAACTACCAATCATTGTCCCCACGCCTCCACCGACGGCAACAGCGATGAACGAAAAGTCACCAATTCCACTCATTATTAAATCAATTTATCAGGAAACTTCTTAACCTGTAACTGTAATTAATAAACTGTAAATAGCCTCAACTTATAAACTCACAATTATGTCTTGACTAACAAGTTTTCCAATGCAAATACAAAATCAGTAATTTTTGTTACAAACTCAGTTCTCTCAAACACACATGTTTTATAGTAAACAGACGTAGTAGCAGTTTTTGTAGTAAGGGCTGAATGCGAACAGCAAAAGTGTATAATGTGCTATTTCTCGTGTTCGACGTTCAGTTCATGAAGGAAGCTCACAACCGTTCCTCATATATCCAACCATAGAGCTAACAAGGGAACAGCAGAAGGAGACGAGTATTGACTCACCAGCAAATCATATGTTTTTGCATGTGCGGGCACTAAACATTCAACCCAAGTGACAGAAGAGTGAAGGGAGTTTAGTAAATTGTGTACATTGAAATTGAGGGAGGTGGAGGTGCTCTGTCTTTTAATAATATTTCATGCGACTATTTGTTACCTTTTACGATCAAACTTTGTTTGGTTAGATGTCTATTAGTAATTTATTCTAACAGTTTCGTAAAACACAGTGTGTTGGTAATATTAATTCATTTGGCAGCCAGCTTTAACTCGTTTGTTGTTGTTTAAGTCTCAAGTTATAATTAGAGGGATGGTGGGCTAGTCAACTAAGTAATCAAGAATCATGGCATCAACCGACGTAGGTAAACCGGAATATGTGCCGGTACCCAATTGGTACTGCCCAAAAATCCCTTCGGACTTCACAGGGGCCGTCCAGCCGTTAGTTTACGTAGCTGGTTTGGAAGTTGAAAGCAATCCTGTTCACAGAGGGATTTGGGAAGTGATAAAGTTAAAACCAGCATCTAAAGACTTCCAACCGACATACGTGAATGTGTCCTTGGATCACAAGTTTCCGGTGAAGAAGGAAAAGGTAAGTAATAATCATAGTTAAGGTCATTTTGTTAACTGTAACTATTTGAATAATTTACTTATACGAACTATTTGGCATTTAGAATGAACCAATTGAAACATTCGGTCCACTGGGACTCGTTAAATCAAACTGGCTGAACAAACACCTTCATCAAATCCCATCAGTGGTTGTAGCATGTTTCTATATTGATTGGTCGGATCAGTATTGGGCTGATAGGAAGACGGAATGTGCCAACAAGATTAAAGAGTTGAAGTAAGTTCAAACAAGGCTCAGGTTTTAAGTAATATAATGGATAATGTTTATTATAGTGTTTTTCAATTATTTTTGCTAGAGCGGAACTGGCTCCACACGGTTCTCAGATTTTGGTCATGCTTATCAAAACTGCGGATGCTAAGGAAGATAATTTTTCCACCGATCGGGCTTCTTCATTGTGCGCTGCTGCTGATATACCTCCAAAGGCGTTGTATATACTGGCTCAAACCCACAGCGAGCGAGTTCAAGCTTGTATTCAACGGTAAGTGCTACTTTTTGGATTTACTTCAATATCCTAATGATTTATTTGAACCATGTCATCGGTACATAACGAATTTTAACTAGTAGTCGTCTATAATTATGGTTACCTTTTCAGCTTGGAACTGGGTATGAAGGAAGCATCTAAATTATACTACTCTTCACGTGTTCGTCGTGTTAAGAACTTCAAGGAAAAGACTAATAATCAGATCTTGTTGGCTCGTTATGCTTTTAAAACCGGAGTTTTTCAAGAGATTCGCCGAGATTATTTCTCAGCTTTGGCGTAAGTGCATTATTTCCATCTTCAAGTAACTAGACGTGGAAGATATGCATTTAAAAATGTGGTATGCCTGTTTTTGTTTAGTGCGTATATGTTGGTGCAAGATATACTCCGGACTATCAAGTTACATGACTTTTATGTCCAACAAATAAGAAGCGTTTCATCCTGGGTCAATTATCGAATTTGTCGCCTGCATCTTATGAAACAGGAGTACATGGAAGCAAATAATCATTATGAACGGCATGTGAGACACTTTATCAAAAGGCAATTGAACACAAAGTTGGAATTTGAATATCATGCGTACCTTCAACAGCAGTAAGACCTAACATTCAATTCAAATTCGACAATATATAATGGCCGAATTATTTTGCATCTCTTCTTTACTTCTGACAAACCAATTAGGTATAGCTATTTTGGAGAGCTGCTACGTCATTATTATACAGTTGGCCGCTCTTCCTTAGATCCAACAACTTACCTGCTACTTGCAGTCAAACATTCCGTCAAACGCGAAGAGAAAATGGAGGAACTAGTCAAGTCCGTGGTAAGTTTCCTTCTGATTATAATTTCTATGCATAACGGAATTTTCTGTCAAGCTTTCTGACAAACTAATGTCATCGTTTCAGGGTCAAATTAAGGAATCTGATATTGATAAGGCATATCTTTCTGACTGCACGATGGAGTATGTTGGGCAAAGGCCGTGGCGACCGGATGGTGAGTTGGTAGCCGATATTGCAACTCAGCAAGAAAGTCAAGCTGGGGTGATGATTCTTAATTACTTGGAGCAGCATCACGATCACTCTGTAAGCATTGCTTGTTTATAATACTGTTGTTTGAAGCTGTCTGCGTAGTAGTGACTTAGTAAGTATTTGAAATGTTTCTTTTTTCAGACGGACAGAATTAATCACTACGGAATTGCTTCAGACTTCTGTCGTGATTTGCAGCGCACTCGCACTCGTTGTGAATTAAGTACGTTGTATAATCAAACAGATTTATTTATGATGGATGAGATAGAACTACTTCTGATTTGTCCCTTTTTTATTTAGTGATGATGATGGGCCACGAATTCCTTTTGAAAAAGGAGTATCATCGTTGTATCATTCTAATGACACATGTTTTGAAGGAGTTTGGACGAGATAAACTAACTGAATTGTTGTTTGTCGTTGGAGACACTGGATTGAAGGCGTCGTGGTGTGACGGGGACGTCACTGCTTACCTGAGCTTTTTAATATTCCTTCTGAAGAAAGACTTTGCTCCAAAACTTGGAGAAAAGCGGCGGCAGTTGTTGTGGTCCAATTTTGTCACGGCTTTACAGAAAAACGTTCCACTTAGTCTTGATGAAAATTCAAACTTGAGCTGCAAAGAGGATGGGTGGACGGCAGCTATGAAAAAGCCTTACATTTCTTATGTTGTAGTCCATAAGGAACCGTTCTTAGATGCTGCATTCTACTTTGTAAACGAGACATTCCGAGCCGGTACTCGGGCTGAAGTTAGAGTTGTACTAAAGTAAGAATGGTTTATGCTTTAAACGAATAAAAGTTCAAGGCGAGATGTAGCATTTTTGTTGTATTTATGCAAATACGTTGTAGGAATTCTTCTGAGTTCGCTATTGATATCCAGAAGTGTGGCGTTGTGATCATAATTGCTGATTACAACACTGAAGCTGCCTTGAACGTGACTCTACAGCCAGGAGATTCACACGAATTGTCGTTGTTTTTCCCATTGATGGTTCGCGATACCGGGAAAATTATTCAGGTAGTTAAAAAATCATACATAAAAATGCGTTATCAGTACTCCAATATGTGCACTTTGTATTGATGAGTAATATAATAACATGACACATTCATTTCTCAGATTCAAATGGGGTACGTTGATATAGGGAAGCCGGAAGCATCAGTTCTTCTTCATTATTCTGCCTTGATAGAGTCAAATCCGTATTTATGGTTAGTGAGAAGTGATATGTTGGGTTAGGAGAATCCCGGTTGGGTTTGAGCGTATTACTAATGAATTTGAAATTTTTGATTTAGGAATGATGGAAAGAAAGACGTGAGAAAGCAGATTATCGCAAAGATTGATCCTATGCTGCCCTTGTTGACACCCAAAGTGGCATTTGAGTTCTTTCCATTACTTACAAATTGTGTGCAAAAGGTAGACGTTACCTGGACCAATACCGACTCTCAAACGTACACCAAACTTAACCTCGTGTGTCGGCTGGAGTGTCCCGAACTTGAAGGTTAGATGATTTACCATTTATCTTAGCTGAAACGAATGTTTTCCTTTCCTAGTTAAACTGGAGCTCAAGATCGAAATTCATAACATTCTGCATCATTTCAATTCATCCAACAGATCTCTACATAAACTCACATCCTGATACCCCACATTCGAAGTTGAAAAACATGGGCCTCACAATTGAAGCAGATGAACTGGGTGCTGGAGAGTCAAAGCAAACGACATTGTACATTAACAGTAGGAAGCCTCGCTCGGACATTCAACTGACTACAAAGGTATCTGACGTAAACGGTTGAACCAGTCTGCCGCAGCTACTTTGATAAACGAGAGTATATGAAGTTTGTTCATTGCTTACCATAACTTGTATATTGCAGGCTAAATATGTTGATGGAAGTGGTCAAATTGTGACTAATGATTCTGTGGAGCCCATTGAAATGATTGATCCATATAGCGTGTCATGGGAGTTCTTAAACACTCAGTTTGAGACGATCCAGGACGTTTCTCCGAACGAACCATTTATGATCAAGTTTACCATTAAAAACGTTTCACATCAGTCGCTCCACATTCATAAAATGGAATTTAAACTGATGGTAAAATATCCAATGCTGTATTTGATTTTATGAACCTTGAAGATCGTCATTCTTAGTTATCTTGCTTACCATCAATATCTCTCATTTTGTAGGAAGCAAGCGCTTTTGTTGAAACTGGCACACCCCACCAACTGCCAAGCTTTCTAATTTTCAAAGCTAAGGAAGTTTACCAGTTTGTCAATGCATATCGACTCCGTTTTGCGACGCAACTGCCTGTTGGTGACCTTTGTATTCAATGGAAAAAGTGAGGATAAAAAACTTTTTTTACTTACTAAAAAACTTGATTTTTTTACCAATTCCAAAATACGCGTAATGTGACCTAACTTATTCGAATTTGATTTGCAGATATCGTAAACACGTGTATGATGTTTGTACAATGTCGACAGAGTTTACTGTCAATTCCCTGCCACTATCCAGGTGCGCCGTCTTTGTTGAGACCATAGTTAGTGCAAGGGGGATGGGAGAGCTCAAGAAGCCCATGCCTATTAAGTACTCTATCACTAATTGCACTGAAAAGGTTTTGGACTTGTCTACCTCAATCGAGTCATCCGACTCCTTCATGAACGCTGGACCAAAGAAGGTACTTATCCAACTAATTACGAACAAAAAGATATGAAATGCCTACTGAGAAACAAGATGATAAGACGTTTCTTCTGTTTTTAGACTAACCTCAAGCTAATAAGTGGAGGAACGGCGTACTTTCAATACGTCCTCTTTCCCTTGAAGACTGGTTTGCTTTTAACTCCTCGATTGGTGTTTGAGCATGCGAATGCTAGTGGCGACAATCGGTTGGCTCCTGTCATACAGAGGAACGTTGTGAAGAACATATTTGTTGCGGTAAGTATTTAATGGCCTAATATCGTTTTCAAGGCTTATGCAAACAGTATGGATAAATGCGTTCTTAACATTAAATTGGTTTCTTTCAACGCAGAGAGCCGAAGGCGTTCGGGGAGAAGATGGGAGTGTCACATCTCTAATCAGCGAACAAGTTGATGGATAAAAACTTATGCACGTTCCTTTTTTGATTGTAATATATTTGATGGGGTGGTGGATTTGTTATTATGCTTTTTGTATTCTACCTTTATAATTAAACAACAAAATTGTAAATAAAGTGATATCACCTTGCGCTTATTTTATCTAAAATATAAATAAACTTCACCACGGTTAAAATGCTCAAAATTTATTTAATGTGACAAGAAATGTGTGCAGTAACAAACCATCATTTAACAAATCACAGACCAATACACTTTAAAGCTACGAGTTTTTTGAAGTTTTAAATACATTCTCACACCAAAGTATCATGCAATTCGGGAGTTGTTTAGAAGGAGTACCTTAGAACTCTGCTTCGTAAATTTGTTCTTCCGATTTACAGTTTTATCATCATCCACAAATTGATAGAAGAAGGTGGGATCAATTTTCTGAACAAAGACTAAGTCCGGAAGGTTTGCTGTTTTCCAATAACGTTTATCTGGAGCTGAAGAGTATCCTTGAGAATCCATGAATTTAATCAGCTCAGCCTCCTCATCCTTATCACTTCGACCTGGTACGGAGATCACCTTAAACCAAACATCAACATATTCAATTACGATGTGGAAAAGGCTATGATGATTTTGTTCAGGAAAGTATTCAAGGTAGACTTTGTACCTGAAACGTGACCTTGTGGAAGGGAATGGTCCTCAACACGCTTAGCTCGTTTCCACCCCAATTAAGAGTGAAATAATCAATATCGTACAAGTTCAAGGCTACAATCAGTGAATAGAACGGCATGCACTGGATAACCTTCGCATTTTCCCCCGCATAGTAGATCGCAGCGTAATCGTGAATGTCTCCAAGAATCATTCCGTCCTCGAAATAAGCCTGCATAATAAAGTATGGATTTAATCCAGACTCAAAGAGTATATAACCCGTAGCTTCAAAAAGAGAATAACACTTACTCGATAAGGGTATGGTCTTGTCCCCAAGCACACGTTGGAAATCCAGGCATTTCTTCCTTTGGAGACGAGTTCTTCGTATTTCTGTGGATCTGGCTCAATCAGCAACCCCTTCCACCCCAATTTGCGTTCCATGTATAGCGTTTTGGAGCCTGTTTCTCCGTCAAAAGCCCGACATTCGATGAAAGTACCTTTTTCCTATACAGACAAGATGTTTTGTCCCATAGTTAGTACAACATTCAAGTTATAAGCAATACTACTACCACACTGCCTTGATATTTCAGATATGACTTCGAGTTTACAAATACAACTTACTTTGTAGCCCGTAAAAGTCCGCAGAATATAAGCAGCTTCACCACTAGAAGGATCTCTGACATCAGGTTTCCGGAGGTTGTAATCAGTGCCTAACCATGGAGTTATGTGTTGGTTCTCCCAAATGAAGCTCAAAATGACAGGATGATTTTGCGGCAAAACAATAGGACCACCCCCCATTAAGTCCTTTACATTCACCTGCAGATCCGCCGTTCCGTTGTAAGCCCTTGGTGCGGAATGAGTGGTTGAGATCTTACCGTCTGAAAGAATCAAAGTTCAAGACGATTTAAATCTCCATAGTTAATTACACCGATAAGATAAGGACAATCCAAGAAAAACGTGAGATTCTTTACCGCAGTTACAGAAGGTCATATCGGAGATTGAGTATGGCCAAGAGTTCGCAGCTTGTTGGAGAAGAGCCACTATGTAAAATAACATAATGAACAAAACGGCCGAGCCAACAATCATGAGAGATATCTTAGCGTCCAAGCTCAGGCGGCTGATGTATCGTATCGGCCCTGTTAAACATGTTTTAAAGATGTCCTTCTCGTTCAGAACGAAACAAGTATTAAAATGATAAAATAGTACAGCTATAACAATCAATAATATTCCATACGTATGAAAAGCCGTCTTATCTTATTCCAACACATGATGATGCACTGAGGATCCCTTTCCGGTCGTCGAACCAGACAAGGTGAAGTTGTGGAGATGTCAGTTTGGTTCTTCTAAAATCTCACCTGTTAAATTTAACTTTCAACATCAAATGAACTGTCAATCTCAGAACTTACCAAACAGTTTTTCAGTGCCGTTTTGAGAGACCGTTTCTTGATATCTGATGTAGTTAAGAAACAAACCCCAACTTCGAAATTATGCCATGTAGTGGGTGCTGAACACAACAGAACTACCACTTTAAACTATTTATGTTATTTAGCAAATTAAACTATGATCAGCCAAACCAGTCACCGGCGAAACAACTCAAAACAACATGAATTGTACATTTCAGTAGGCCACGATAAATAAATATGACTAAAACCGGGATAAACGGCTTTATCGAAATGATAATGTAACCTTTAAACCCACTTTACCAAACAGAACACGGAAAGAATTATGAATGTAAACAAAAAACTACTTCCTCTTGCTACCAGTGACAGGGAAGGGTATCGGCGTTAAAAAACTAATAATACAGAGCAAAATCTGTCATACACAAAAGAAACAAAAGAAGACGTTAAAATGGACAAAAACAGGTGACCGACTTTTGCAAATATAATGACTGGCACCTTGAGTATGACTATCGGAATTAAAAACGTAGTTTAGTGTGTACCTACCTATCTCATTGAAACGTTACAAACATAAATTATAATACGCTACGTTGAGTAAAATTGTATCATGGAAATGTCCTCTACGTACAATCTACCAAAATGAAACTAATAAGTAATGTCTTCTGACTGTTTACCTAAAAGACGGAAGTAGCTTCCAAAGAAAGAAAGCACTATTTATCTTTACAGACGTTGGCTGGGCGCACGAAGTTAGTAAGTCATACGTTGACTTGCCACTTGCCTAAAATGCACACATTCTGACAATATCAGTATGGAATATTCATATGTACAACCACAGTTGTTTTACTACACGGCAATGAAATGATGCTTTAAAACATGCAATGAAAATGTCACAAAAGGGGAACTACGTGGATCCTGATTCCTATCCAAATTCTGTTGAGAGAATCAGAAACAGATTCGGAACCCTTTGGCAATAAATTGTTTACATCATCAGGAAGACTTTTTACTAGTTCTCAATCTTCTTTTATGCAAGCATTTTTATGGAAAAAGTGTAGGCTCTTTATAGAGAAAGTAGGCTCATTTGTTACTAGCTTACTTCCACTACATTCCACCATGACAATGACAAGATTTAATGTGCATCTAATGTAGCATCCTATCCTTGTTCACAGGAACTATCATTACTATTCCTGTTTTTGATGATATGTATTTGATAGCTCTACTTATGCGGGTTAATTTTGTCACATTTTTAAGTGAGTGCCATAGTAGCTCCCGGTATGTTATCTGTTATGCAGCCTACTTATTAGTATACCCGACGCTCAAGAAAAGGGGATTGTAGTTTAGTAACGCCGATGCCTTGCTTTGAAGATCTTATAAGTATAATTCTTTTCAATGCCAATTGTAATGCAACGAACCAGGTAAATATTCGGTTTCATTTTGTTTTCAGCCTGTCTGCCATGTCTTTCTCCATTTGAAACAGCCTTTAAATAAACACAAATTGAGAGGTAGGCATTTCAAATGAATTGGCAAACAATTCTATTTATTTATATTCAAAAAAGTATTTCAAAAAGTGAAACGAAACTTAATTTATTTAACCACACAACAAACCCACATGAGAAACCACAGTTTTATGAATATATATATTATGCCTTTCATGAGACAGACAGTTAAGTTCGCATGTTAACACAGTTAACATGTTTTTCACACATCTTCCATTTTTCAAACCTTAATTACACCTTATAGACATCTTATCTTTCCTTAGTTTCCATTTTCACCGGTATGAATCTCTTCGCGATTGAATACTCCATGAAAATGACCATATATTTCGATGACAAAAGTCTTTAGAGTTGGAATCAGAGTCCAGATGTTTGATTCTAACATCCATCTCTCAAATCCAAAAAAATCAACGATGCTTTCTTCATAAGGTAGCAGACCATGGCATAATATTTCCAAGTGCGTCAACGAGGGTAGCTGAAGAAACAGGTCCAGAGGTCCATAATAATCTTCCAGCACAAGCATCTCAACTTTTGGAAAATTAACTCTGAACTCTTCTGCGGTACCCAATCTTAACTCAATTTCTTCCACGGAGGCTGGACTGATTTGAATATTTACCAAAGTGTCAGAAAATAACTCTAGGCTTGTGCATACTTGCTGGAAATCTGGCGAGCCATAAAAATACAAATCCACTTCCCGCAAAGGTGGCGGTTGCAGTTGGTTTGCCAGTCTCTCAAGATCTTCAATATCAAAGCATGCTTTCAGAACCTCCAGGTTCGAGAAGCGGTATGCAGCCTCACAAAGTTCCCGGCCTTCACATTCCACTAGATATAGGCGCTTCATGTTTTGGGAAACACAGCATGATCCTAGAACCGCGTTACTCAGAGCTCGAGTCACCAAATACATGTGTACAGTTTCCAAACTATGTAGAGTGGGCATGACATTTGCTCTATAAAAATTTTGAACCTCTTCCGAAGCACCCCTGCCGTCACCAACAACGTTCAATCTTTTCAGATGCGGTAAGAGAATTAAGCACTTTCGAAAATTTTCGTCCGCCTCAACTCCAAGCATCTCAGATTCATCTAGATCAATTGTCACAATATGAACATGTCGCCCAAACCTCTCCAGCATTAGAATCGTGTTGGTCCAGAATTCAGTACAAAGCCGAAAACGAGTTTCTTCTGGTGTAGGATCAGGAATTTCCAACTTCAAGACAACGTTCCTGCCTGGAAATGGATTACCAGGATTAGACTCCATTTCTTGCATGAATTTTTTAATCTCATCGGCAGCAGTGAAACGGTTGCTGAGCACTGGAGTGTACTCTACCCCCCATTCAAAATTAAAGCGTAGATGGGACGGGTGAGTTTGAAATTGCGAATCCAGCTCTGCTGTGCACGATTGGAAGAGTTCGCGACATTTCAATATGGACTTGTGTGGTGGTAGTGTCTCCATCAGGAACGGTACAACCTTTGAAATATTCACGAACAACAATAAATATATCAGACATTTAGTTACAACTGGTGTGTTTGCTACAAGCATGTTAAAAGTCCATGGCTTATAATATATTAGCCATGGACAAGGATAATGACGGTACATAACGGCTAGGTGGCAAATAATGGCTAAAGTGGATAGTAATGGATAAATACATAAGAATATACGTACGTATCCCATCCAGATGGCTTTTGTGCATAATTATTGTTGATACGATATTATTATTATGGATGAGCTGTGTAACCAATATCCAAGTCGTATGTATCTCCAATCTTAAACGAAACGAAATATTTGACGCATATGTATCAAAAGTACGGTCAGTTGTACGATAAATTTGTGGTTAGGTCAAACTGCTTACAGAATTACATTTAAAAATGTAAGGACAAATTGGTTATCTAAGTTTAAGTAGATGTGCTCTGTCGTGTCGAAATTTTATCAGTGCCAGCCAAAGATTTTTACTAGAGTAGCTCTTTGGTGCCAGCAGGTAAAGAGGTGGGATTAGACAGATGGACAAAAAGTAAATGCGCAGTGTAACCACTGTTCAACGAATTTTGCAAATATGGAAGTGTTTCCGAGTACAGCACTTCATGGGGAGTTTGACATATACAAACACTTGCCCATAACTTTTCCTCTCGTTAGAAGATTCTTTGACAAAGAAAGTGATTCAAAATCTCAATATTCCTAAAGGGGTAAAATTATGAACTTTCGAAAAATTAAAAATG